>OX457050.1:3068387-3253387 GCA_949752735.1 Lumbricus terrestris
AAACTAATATGTGCTTATTATTTTATTGATCAGAACATGGCCCTAATATCAACAGATAAATGTAACTCTATCTACAAACTGCTAGGCACTGCAATTACACTCACTCCAACAGACCTGCAGATCTTACAGTGTTACACGTGTACTGTTTCAAGAGTTTCCTCAGTGCTTAAAATCTCGGAATCTGTCGATGAGCTTTAACCACCTATAGAGTAGATTATTGTTGATATTCATCCTTTATGACTGTATTTACAAAGTCTGTTATTAGTTTCATCACTTTTTCCATTCATGAACAAATAGACATATAGCCTAGTAGTGCTGCTTGCTGGAAATTGTCAACTGCTGGTAGTAACCTAAGATGAGCCAATCAGTTGCAGTATTAAGTAGGTTGAACAATAAGCACTGACTTTTTGGTAATCAAATGAATCAGTTTTGAAGATGCATTCAACTGCGGAAATAGCCTGCTGAAATGGGGTTTCCAATGGTTCTGTTTGTCTCACTGTCAGAAGTTGGCGAGCCATTTGTGGGTTTTAGGATTCATAAACCAAGTTCAAGATCAATGGCATAATTTCTTCTGCAAGATGTAAATGTCTAAGGACAGTAACTTCAGCTCCTGCAACATCTGAATCAGTCGTGCTGAGATCAGTCCAGAACTGCAGACAATCTAAAGGTGCATCCACAGCAGACACCGCTAAGAGCCTTGACAAAAAAGGCATTGAACGTGCAAACACGACGTTATAAATTATCGTAGAGATTCAAAATATTGGCCTTGACGTTCTTCGTTCGTTGTTCTACAACCCCAAACGTACTTAATTGTTTTTCACTGCTTTTCTCAGCTTCTGGAATCGTTCTAGTAACATGAACATTTGGATCGTTTCAGAGAAACGAACAAACGCAGAATATCTCCATTTATAGAAATTCCATTGTCGGGCAATGGGACAATTGGCCCCCAACAAGCCATATAGCTTGTCATCACTTCTCAAAAATAGTTCATCCATGTTCATTAAACCATCTAATACACACCCAGTCAGTGCAAGAATTTTCTGGTTTGAGATTCAACCCCATAGTCGTTCTTAAGATCCACAGTAAAGTTTTCATTGCACAACGCGACTCCACATAAATCAACGTCTGACTCACATGCAGCTATTTTCTAAAATTCTCATACTGCACCCAGTGCTCCTAATATTTCTCATAATAAATATTTTCAGGCACATACAAAAGCTTGTAAAAGAAGTTAATCATGAGGAAACAAGTAAGTTTTCCCGCCAATTCTTATCATGGTTTCCAAATTGCCGATTTTTAAGAAAATTCCCATGTATTTTCGTATTGTAAAGTTTTTGTGCCGGTGGCAAGGCTTAACCTTTTTCAATTGGTCTGAAAATTGGTACAGTTGAACAAAATGATCAATGGAATGGGAAAATTGCCAGGGAGCAGTATTTTGAGAAACTTTTTGAAAATGCATTGCAATCTGGAGCACCCTACCGTTCCATGGCATGGCTTGTTACGGCGCCATAGAAATGGCAATGTTAATGTTATCGTCAGTGTCATCACCACCACCATAATAGTCGTCGTCGCTATCATCATAATCATCATCGTCATTATCAATGTCAGGCGTCCTTGTAACGGCATGGTTTAGTTACTGTGAGTTAGGTCTACTTACTACTGGCGCAACCGCGAAAATAGGCCTATAACATTTATTTTGTAATCAGTGACGGTCATGGTGACACTGCAGTGGGGGCAAATCAGGGTAAATGCTTTCGTAAAAATCTTTTGCCCAGGTCGTTGTCCGGTGTCATGAAACGGAGTATCCCCCTTGAAAGCTATCCGGGGGGATGAATAAATCTATCCCCCCGGATGGAATTAACCGGTCTATACTATCCGGGGAGATAAACCATTCTATCCCCTTTTTTGAAAAATGCGCATGATAAAAATATTTATGCTTTAATCAAAATTTAGAGTGACTCTAATTGTTTTAAGTGTCCTAGGCAATACTCAGATACAAGCAATTCGAATTTATTTAGTGACTCTGAGTGTTCTTAAGTGTTTTAAATGTTTTAAGTGCTCTAAAAACAGGGCAAAACAAATTATCTAGTCGGAATAAGCATACCTGTTAGTGGCATTGTTCAAAACAAAGCAGATAAAAATAAATTTGCAAAGAAACTACACGCGGAAGCGGTTTTTTCGACTTTTTTAATTTTGGGGGGATACAATTAATACGGGGGATACTCTATTTCGTGACACCGGCCACAAGATTGTCCAAGTTCCCTGAATATAACCATGGTTACATACTTACAAGCATTTCTGACCATGAATTTCTCTAATATTCTTAGACCAAGAAAGATGCATAATATACTTATACGCAAGGCTGGAATATTAAAAGACCTGTTTATACTGAAAAATATAAGGAACGAATTGCTAATAGACGAATGTTGATTCGTCGAATTTAACACGTTTTGTGTGCAGACCCGCATTAAGGTTGTGCTAATGGTGCTCTCGGGTCTGCAGTTTTCGAGGGACCGCACAGGGTCGAATTGACAAATGTGGTGATCCAGTTCATGTTCAGAAAATGCGGGACCCAGCACCACGATGCTGCATTATTGCCAACTTGTGCTATTGTATTCTTATTGTGACGGCTTGTCTTGTTTTGCAATTTTTTTTAGTCACTAACTACACCGCTGCTTCGACAATGGCACTGCCCCATTATGACGGCATTTTCTTGATCTACATCACTTTTGTGACAAAATTAGCTATGTTTGTTTGATTGTTTGTATGTGCGCTTACTATAGCGCCACTTCAAGCTCACTCCTCAGAGGCGCTCCCGACTACAGATTGGACACTGCATCGGAGTTTCATGCCTATAAGCGCTGAGCAATTGTGAGTGAAGAACTTGTCCAAGGTCCCTAACGCAGCGACTTGAGGTGGATTCGAACCTGCAACCCTCCGGCTGCAAGGCAACGAACATACCCACTACACCACCGTGCCCAGCACCACGATGCTGCATTATTGCCAACTTGCTGTTGCTCAATGGCGCCAGCGCCTCCAGGCTGGTGTGCAAGCAGCAGGAGGAGGACATTTTGAGTATCTTATTTAATTCAATAATCAAACCATACTGTTAGAATAATATTGGTGGTTCAATTCTCTACATATCTGGAAAATCTTAGCCTGATTAATCATCAGGTATTAGAGATATAAAAAAACAACTTGACTTACATTTCATTGAATCTAACAGAAAATTGCTTGTAAACTGAAATTTCCGCATATGAAGTTGAAAGATACGTATCTTTTTATCCGTTCAACTTTATCTCTTGAAATTTTGGAGTCATATTTTTGGTCCAATTCTCTAAATACTTGGAAATTTTAGCGTGATATGTCATCAGATCTTAGAGATATATGAAAAACAATTTGGCTTACTTTTTTTGAACCACGGTGTATTATGACGACCCTCTTTGTTCTACGAGCACTACAGTTGTACGTCATTAGCGTTGTTCGTAAACATGGTGCTGACTTGCTGTAAGGACGATAGTTTTGATACATGGACTCTGTTAATTCTTAAGACAAATTTTGGACATGACATATTGAACATGCCGCTGAAAAATTGTTCTCACAAGGGGCCTTTAGAGGGTAGTCGTGGCAACTTGTCTACGCCACCTGGCAGTGGCGTAGACAAGGGGGTTTCGGGTTTAAACCCCCTATTGGCCTAGGAAAAACCTTTTTTAAAGGTTATTTATCCGCTTCAAAAAGAAAAACAATACAAATGCTAGCAGTAGCAATTGTTTTTCTTACTTTATTCCCTTTGTTACTTTATTCCCTTTTATTTACTGTAATACTATTGGGTTGGTGTCAGAAAGGGCATCCGGCAAGGCAAAAAAAATGTAAATTTCTTGCTACGCCACTGGCACCTGGGATCGCACTATAGCCTTAATGCGGCCCGTTTGGTATGCTCTTTTGTACTTTTTAGTGATTCTGCAAGGTTGGGGCTCCGCAGTTTTACTGAACAGGGCCCACATTTTTTTATCCGGTCCTGTCATCATATCATCATCATCATCATCATCATCATCATCATCATCATCATCATCGTCGTCGTCGTCGTCGTCGTCGTCGTTATCGTCGTCAATCGTCATCATCATCATAATTACCCGGTATCATATTCATATTCATATTCATATTCATCATCATCATCATATTCAACGTCATCTTAATCACACTCGGTGTTGTCGTCATCATCATCATTTTGTCGCTGTCATCGTCGTCATCACTGCATTCTAGTGGTATTTAGGATGGTGGTGAGGACTGTGTAGTGTACGGTATTGTCAAAGCAATTACATACGTGGCTAGAAATTTGCTGGGAAAAGCTGAAGAAACGAAATTCTAAAGAGATATAAGCGAATTACGCTTGGAAGAAATTTAAAGTGGAGGATGGAAAGCAAAGAAGAATCAAATCATTTATAAAAGCAAACTGGATCATAGCACTGACTGTTGGGTTAATTTAAAAGTACCATTAAGGCCTATCTTTTAATAGGCTCATCATTCATTCATTTCTTCAAGAATCTAAGCTTATATAGCGCTTCTTCGTGGGAACTTCTCAGAAGCGCTCCTGATAGTTTTGAGTTTAATTTTTAAAAATCAGTAAGAACCCCAGAAAGTAGATGTAGCCCTGTGGGAACCAATTCCAGACACCTGTGCCGATTACAAGTGTTGTTGAGTTGACCGGGCATCTGGTTTATTTAGGTGCAGTGTCGTTCCGTCCACGTCTGCTAATGAGGCTTGTAGGGTTTCGTTTGACCCCCGCTGCCTGGCTATCCGATAGAAGCGTCGCGCCAGAGGGATATAAGCAATGCTATGCAACCCATTATGCTCCTGAGCTGTGTATGTGTGTGCGCACTCGTGTGCGCAGGATGCACGTGTGTAATGAAGTAGATGTAGTGTCTATCTTGTACCATCCTGTGGGGGGGAAGCATTTTGGGCTCTCATTTTGATGAAATTGCTCATAATAGCAGTGCCAACAATTCATAGTCCTGTTCTAAGACATTATCACAATTTGATTGCTGAAAAACATGGCTTAAGACTTCAATAAGTGGTCCAACAACACTGTATAAGTTTTTTAAAATTTCCATATCACAATTGTAAGAATTGAGGCTGTCAACTTAATACAATGGCTCAGTTTTCAATGCTGATACTCATGGTTTAAGTCTGTAAGACTTCAGAGCATCGCATCCCAATTACTTACAATATTCTGGATTTCCAAGCTGTAGCCGTAGCTTTTAAAACTGTCATCTACACAACATTATTCATGATTTCAGTGCATAGAGACATGGTTTAAAACTGCAATAAATGTCTTCTCCTACTGTTTAAAATATGTTCAATTTGCAAACTTTAATGGTAACATTTTCAGAGTAACAGGACAATTATATCCCGGACAACTACCCCGCCGGACAATTACCCCGGAGAATTACACCATACCAATAATCCCCCCCCCAGATAATTACTCCGGACAATTAACCCCCCCATGCTGAACGAATGACCAAACAACGACTGTATCATATAATAATAGCAACAAAATTTCGATAATATTGCATAATATTCATTCAGTTTCTGCATTAATTATTACACATAGCCTACAATAGTAATAAAGGACTCTGCAAGTAGGCCTACACTACACTCATTGTAGTTGCTGACGATGGTCAGAATTCTTGCATGACTACAGTATCAATGTGTATGTGCGTGCATGTATGCATGCATGTATGTGCATACATGTATGATTGTATGTATGTGTGTATGTATGTTGGTTTGTGTGTATGTATGTATGTATGTATGTATGTATGTATGTATGTATGTATGTATGTATGTATGTATGTATGTATGTATGTATTTATGTATGTTTATATGCATGTATGTATGTATGCTTGTATGTATACATATGTATGTATATATGTAGGCCTACGCATGTATGTAGGCCTATGTATATTATACGTATGAGCATACATTCAATACCACATGCAACACAGATGTGTGTAATGTGTATGTGTGTATGTATGCCTGTATGTACGTATGTATGTAAATATGCATGTAATACTATATTGTGTATGGATGTAAGTATTTATGTCCGTATGGGTGCTCGAACATACATGCATGCATAAACACACACAAAATGCATACGCGTTATATGAAAAATGACGCCAAACAGAAATTCAGATAACGACGTTAACGATTCAATCCAGACACTGGGGAGAGTCGCGTTCGGCAGGGGGGAGACAAGGCTCCTTCGGTCGTCAACAAGCGAAATCCTTCCAAACAGAAACAGAGACCAAAAGGGAAAAGCTAAACATAGGGACATGGAACATAAGAACAATGGCAAGTCCAGGAAAGCTGGCAAATGTGATAGGAGAGATGAGGAGGGCAGAACTTGACATACTAGGACTGGCGGAGGTAAGATTGAAGGAGGGAGGGGAGCTCATAAGCGATGGCATCAAAGTTGTTTATGCTGGAGGAGATAAGAGTCAGAATGGGATGACCATTCTAATTTCGGATAGAGTGGCCAGATGTGTGACAAGAGTGGAAAGAGTTGAGGACAGGATGATCTTGGTGACAATACGGGGAGACCCAGTGGACAAAACAATTATGCAAGTGTATATGCCTACGTCAACACATGATGAAGAGGAGGTGGATGTTATGAACGAAAAAATAGAGAGATGCCTGGAAAACATCAAAGGGACGGATTATGTGGTTGTAATGGGAGACTGGAACGCAGTAGTAGGGGAAGGAGAACAAGAGGGTATAATAGGGAAATTTGGACTGGGAAGTAGAAATGAAAGAGGAGATAAGCTGATGGAATTCTGCAAAAGACAAAGACTAGTAGTGACTAACACATGGTTTCAACAACAAAAAAGACGAAGGTACACATGGAAATCACCAGGGGACAGAGCAAGATATCAGCTGGATTACATAATGGTCAGGCAGAGATACAGAAACAGTGTGAAGAATTCAAGAACTCTCCCAGGTGCAGACGCAGATACAGAACACAACATGGTAGCTGTGACAGTGAGACTACAACTAAAGTTCATCAAAAAGAGAAGGATAAAGACATTTAAGTGGAACAAAGAGAAGATAAAGACGAAGATGAGCGAACTATCTGAGAGAATAGAGGAAAAAGTAGAAACGCTAAAAGAAGGATCAACAGCAGAGGAAAGGTGGATGAATCTAAAGGAGACAATGGTTAAAGAGGCGACAGAAACTGTGGGATTTCAAAAGAGTATTGAACCTCGCAAGCCATGGATAACACCGGAGATGGTCAAAGATATGGAAGAGAGAAGAAAATGGAAACACCAGAACACAGAGGAAGCTAAAAAAAGAGTATAAAAGACTTAATAATCAATTAAGAAGAACAACGAATAAAGCAAGAGAGGAATGGTGTAAGAAAAGATGCACGGAGCTAGAGATACTCCAGGAACAAGGACGCCACGATCTAGTGTATGGGAAAATAAAATCACTGGAAAAGAAAAAGAACATGGGAAGAGGAAGCACTATAAAGATAAGGATGGCAGGCTACTAGAAGACTCTGGAGATATAAGGAAAAGATGGAAGGAATATGTGGAGGAGCTGTACACAGGAAATACCAACATTGAGGAGGAAGTGGAGAAGCAAGCGAAGGAGCAGGAGGAGGCAAAAACAGAGGACACCATTGGGCCATAGGTGATGAAAGAAGAGGTCTTAGCTGCAATAGAGGACATGAAAAACGGCAAGGCAGGAGCAATTATAACATCCCAATAGAAATGCTGAGGAACCTAGGAGAGAAAGCTTTGAATGAAGTGGTGCAACTATGCCAGGACATATAGCACAGGAGAATGGCCAGAGGACTTTCTACAGACCATAGTTATACCACTACAGAAGAAAAGGAATGCAATAAACTGTGAGGACAATCGTACTATAAGTCTACTTACACACGCATCAAAGGTACTGCTAAGAATAATAACAAAAAGACTGCAGACAAAAGCGGAAACGGATAAGTGCTTGGGAGAGGAACAATATGGGTTCAGGAAGGGTAGAGGGACAAGAGATGCAGTGGCACCGCTGAGAGTAATAGCAGAAAGAAGCATTCAGCATGGACAAGATATTTACATCTGCTTCGTCGACTACGAAAAAGCTTTTGACAGAGTGGACTGGAAGAAATTGATGGGAATACTGAGACGAATAGGGGTGGACTGGCGAGAAAGAAGATTGATAGGCAATCTATACATGGGGCAAAGAGTCAAGATAAGAATCGATGGAGAATTCTCAGAGCCGGCAAAAATAGGACGAGGAGTGAGGCAAGGATGCCCACTGTCACCAATTCTATTCAACATCTATATTGAAGAAATTGTCAGAGAAACGCTAGAGGAGCTGGAGGAGGGGGTAAAAGTGGGTGGGAAAATGGTGAAAGCATTGAGATTTGCAGACGACCAGGCGATGTTGGCAGGCAGTCAAGAGGGTCTACAAATGATGATGGACCGCTTAAATAGAATATTGCTGAACTACGAAATGAGAATTAACATAAAGAAAACAAAGGTAATGAAGATAAGTAAGAGAGGAGAGGAAACGGTAAACATCACATTAAATGGTGAGGAAATAGAACAGGTAAAGAAGTTCTGATATCTAGGAAGTGTGGTTACAGAGGATGCAAGGTGCCACGTGGAAATAAAAAGAAGAATAGCTATGGGAAAAGATGCGTTCTACAAAAGGGGGAAGCTACTCAGAGGCAGTCTAAACATGACGCTGAAGAAGAGAATGGTGAAGACACTGGTATGGAGTGTTGTCCTGTACGGCTCGGAGACGTGGACAATGCGGCAAGAAGACATAAAACGCCTAGAGCAGGGGTTCTCAAACTTTATTTTTATTGTACCCCCAAGTAAAGAAACGAATGATGGCGTACCCCCTGCAAAGTCAGGCTAGAAACAAAATACCATTGTGAGGTTCCCCCTTGCAGTGACAACTTGAAGCCCATTAAATTTAATTATTGTTGGCATCGCTTATTAGTGTCGTTGTATATATATATATATATATATATATATATATATATATATATATATATATATATATATATATATATATATATATATAGGCTATAGGGAGCACAATTTAGTTTGAATCATAATCTTATCAACAAAATTTAAGTTAAAAGAAAAAATTGGTCTATAGCACCTGTAAGAAAGAGCCAACCTATAGTGCTGTTGGTGGTTTAGACTAGCACAGATTTAAAATGTCTGGCTTAGCCTCATATTTGTCAATTTCAAACGCAAACTAACCCCATGTTTGTTTTTGATAGCAAGAATAATTTAAAAACCAGCTTCACTCAGATATGACGCACACTGAAAGGAATCACAAAATTTAAAGTTCGATCAGAAATTAAGCGCTTCTGAGTAAATACACTAAAGAGGCGCTATATAAATGCCTGAAATGAATGAATGAATACACTAATATACTTTTTGCCGTCCATGTGTTACATCTTTGTGCATGTAATGTGGCACATCTTAGCAACAATATTAGACCTAACCTACATACATCAGTGATGACGGGCTTTACATAAGAAAATTATTATATTTCTACAGTTGCGTTTCTGAGTATACCTAGGCCTACACTTATAAATGTGGAGGCCGCCTACAAACTTGAGGCCTGCAGGCGCGTCTTACTGACGTATTGTTTTGAAGGCCCCACGCATGTCTTATTATGGGTCCACCCTATTAGGAATTACATTGTTATAAACGCCGTGCTAAAGAGACTAGGCTTACAAACTCTCTGTAGCCTACTGATCTGAGTCAGTGTAAGTGGCGTTACTTATGCACAAAATCAATAATATTTATATTAGGTTTGCTGAAGCTGTAGGTCTACATGACTTTTTAGGTATTCGATCCGACTCCGATTTGAGGCCTTCAGTTTGTAAGGTGTAAAAATACGAGTTTCATAAATAAACAGCCACAAGTAGATCTATTAGAGGCATAATGAGCAGCTGAAATGAATTTGGAGACCCATTCAACCTGAAGGGTTTGGAGCGCCATAACGGCACTATCCAGACCATGGACTGGTCTTAAGACGAACAAAATCATCATCATCAGAGCCGTAGTCGCCGTTATCGTCATCCTCGCCATCATCATTATCATCACCACCTCCAAAAGAACAACATCGGCATCATCAGCAGTATTATCATCATCTCCTCAAACATCCATCATCATCATCATCATCATCATCATCATCATCATCATCATCATCATCATCATCATCATCATCATCATCATCATCATCATCATCATCATCATCATCATCATCATCATCATCATCATCATCATCATCATCATCATCATCATCATCATCATCATCATCATCATCATCATCATCATCATTGCATTCCGGCGGTCTGTAGAATGGTAGTGAAGACTGTGTAAGGCTTATAGTCGGCGCTGTCGTCTCAAAGTGAATAGTCAGATCTGGCTACGTACCATGAGTCGTGCCAAAAGTATTACCTAATAATTATTGTGGAATAAATTGGCAAATTTCGATGGTGCATGTGTGTGTGTGTGTGTGTGTGCATGCGTGTGTGTCCCACAGTCTGTGTGTGTTTGCGCGCGTGTGTGTTTGTGTGTATTGATGTGTATTGTATCAACATACAATCTCGGGATTTTCCAAATTCTAATTAAAGGCTACAATGCACAAGTGCACATGAGAGCAGTACGAGAATGGTAGAAAACTAACTGATGGGAATCAGACAATGATCTACGAGGTAAGTGGCACGACGGCGTTCAGATTTGAAAATAAGTGCATGGACGCCGTCTATGACCGTCCAGGCACACTTTAAACCCTGATCTCATCCAGCATTTCAAATACTTTTTTCAAATGCACAGCTTTTAAAAAGAAGATAAGAGAGAAATGCAATTAGGCACTAAGCCTACAGAGCAAGTTGCAGCAATGGTTTGTTGTTGAATCACTTTTACAACCCTTATTATGGGGCCATCATGTGCTGTTGAGTTAACCGGGCAACCTGTTTATTTAGCTGCAAGGTTGATCCGTTGGTAATGAAGCTCGTACGGTTTTGTTCGACCCCCGCTGTCTCTCTTTGTTTATCCGATTGAGATGTAGCGCCAGTGTAGATAAGGATTTCTATGAGTGCCAACCCCTTATGCTCCTAAGCTGTGTTTGTCTGTGTGTGTGTGTGTGTGTGTTTGTGTGCGCGCGCGTGTATGCATGTGTGTAATGACGTATAGACATGGATACAGTATTTAATCTATTCCCCCTACTGTGGGGGAATCAAAGGGGCATGAGTAGCGACACGAGAGTCCGGCGGATCCATTCAATTCAGACCGAAATTCAAGTCGAGACAACTACTGCATATATTTAATCCAGACTTAAATTCAAGTCGAGACAACTACTGCATATATTTAATCCAGACTTAAATTCAAGTCGAGGCAACTCCAGGATCCATTCAATTCAGACCGAAATTCAAGTCGAGACAACTCCAGGATCCATTCAATTCAGACCGAAATTCAAGTCGAGACAACTACTGGATACATTTAATCCAGACTTAAATTCAAGTCGAGATAACTACTAGATACATTTAATCCAGACTTAAATTCAAGTCGAGGCAACTCCGGGATATATTTAATTCAGACCGAAATTCAAGTCGAGACAACTACTGGATACATTTAATCCAGACTTAAATTCAAGTCGAGATAACTACTAGATACATTTAATCCAGACTTAAATTCAAGTCGAGGCAACTCCGGGATACATTCAATTCAGACTTACATTCAGTCGAGGCAATTCCGGGATACATTCAATTCAGACTTAAATTCAAGTCGAGGTAACTTCGGGATACATTCAAATTTAACCTTTTCGCTACCTTGCGCGCCGGATATATCCGGCGCACGAAATTAATTCTATTCCCTATAGCGCCGGATATATCCGGCATTACTACGCCGCCTGTTAGATAAGCATTGGTGTGCGTTTTAACGTTGCCTGTGGTCATATACATTATCCATTATGTAGTCTACGGTGGAAACTCTCCATACCGTTGTTCTAACTCAGGGTTTTCACCAGATGTCAGCCTAGACAAGTTATAAAATCAGACTTTCGATGAAGCGTTGATGAACCTCCCTTGTAATATAAACTTTTGACAAAGTAACTGAATCTATCGCCCTTGTTTGCTAAAAAATAACGAAGTTATACAGGCGAATTATATATGTATCTCTGATTTATTATCTGCCTTAGCTTACCATACAATTCTCAAGTTAGGTTCTAAGTCCAATAGTCTATAGCTTTGGTATGAGCTCTGTTACACATGACACACACGATATAGCATACAAAGTCATACATAATTATTATTATATACTTGGAAACATACATACATAAGTGCATATATATATATATTTATATATATAAAGACAAAGTCGTGTGTATCTCCTAATTATCTTCTGTAGTTTACTATGCAATTCTCAAGTTATATGTTCTAATTCTATAGCTTTTGTATGGGTCACCCATACGTTACATACATAGCCTACATATGAGCGCAGGTACGCATGTACGTGTATGCATACATACAAACATACACACGTATACATGCATACATGCACATAGACATACACACATGCATGCATACATAAATATAAACATATAAATACATACCTATATGCATACATACTAACATACATGCAAACATATATAATACATATACAATCCTATTGCCATATAATTTCCCGGTCAGAGGAATTTACTTACCTCCGGTAGCGAAAAGGTTAAAGCGGGACAAGCCATTCGCAAAATCTTAAAATCTAAGTCATTTGTCAAGTAGGTAAAAAAGTAAAGGGGCAGATGCATGGGCGCCCGCACATAGGGGCAAGGGGGGCACTTGCCCCCTGGAAAATTTACACCTATTTTTCTAACTACTACTTTTGGGGTTTAAGAAATTTCTTCTCATTGAAATACTAATGTTACGAATGATACACTTCAATGAAAGTCAGAAATTTAAGTATAGAAATCTCTTTAGAAATAAAAAAGTTCCTAATTTTCTGCCTTGCATTTGTTTAAGCTCCTGCTGAAAACGGTAACAATGACTTTTAACTCTCCCATGGGTGCCCATACAAATAGTATTCCTATCGATTATGGTCTACTTGACTGGAATCTCGCTGTAGGCTTATGCAATTTTTCACAACTACACAAAAAGTAATTTTCGATCAATTACACTAATGTAAACATCAACAGCCAATTGAAATTAAGTCAGAGAGATCTAGATATTCACCAGGGTTATATATGGAATCATGTCTGCATTAAATCAGGCTGCATTTTGTCCGTTTTTCATGCTGCCAGCTAGTACAGGATTTAGGTAGGTCAAGCTGTAGAGAAACGTGGATAATTGGTTCTGGTTATCACGCCTTGAAATTTTCTCCCAATGTCTCGTCTGTTCAAAAGAAATGATACCCCATTCTTCTGATCCTCGGGATCCTCCACATTCCTAAACGACACCTCATGAACATCTGACCCTCTGGCTACCAGACTCTAACATCTTACTTGACTACCCTTTGAACAGCCTGCTGACTCGATGCAGTGCTTCTGAATAAGCTGGTGCCGTACAATTGACTTTGGAGTGGCATTTTAGAAGAACTTTCGAAATTATGATTAAATTATCCAAGTAACCAGGGCTTTTTTAACATGCAGTTGTACACAAAATGTTAATTCTAATGGGATTTGTGCAGTTGTAGAAACACTTTTATACAGTTAAAGGAGAATGGCGATGCTTGTAGTTTACGGAGTCTCGCACCCTTAGGCCTGCGCCAGAGATGACTTCGTTAATATTAACCAGCGCTGCATGTAACCTGCCTATAAGCAACTTTGCTAATAATAATTATTCTATTCTAAACCGACTATCGTTAGCTACGGCACTTTGCCTTTGAGCATCTGTGTCATTGTAATCTGCTACAACTACAGGCCCCTAATCAGTCGTATACAATGAAATGCATAATAATTATGCAATTTCAGATGCAACTAGACTAAAGGTTTCTTTCTGACTTAATCATCCGCACCTAATTACTAAAACGATGTGACAATCCTTGTATACAATCAATTTTTTCCTTAGATCTATTCCATTATCATCAGCTCCATCATCATGGGCATCGTGATCACTTTATCTATATAAATAAAGAGAAGATTCTGTCTGTCTGTATGTCTGTATGTCTGTCTGTCTGTCTGTCTGTTTGACCGGGATGCATTTCCACAGTTTTTGAGCTTTTCACTCTAAACCTTCACTACTGTTTAGGTCTCGGCATGAGACACCCAAACGAGGGGTTGGCGATTCCGTACCACCATGGGTCCAGGGAGGGGGCGAAACCCCCAAAGTCTACTTTTTCAAAAATTTCTCTGAAGCTTTGTACCTAGACAGAGGGCCATCAGAGCCACCCGGTGGAGTGGTTGGCGAATCTCTACCACCATGGGAGCCAATAAATTTCCATTCCGATGCCATGGGTGTGGGGTGGTGGGCGATGGAGTGGGGTTGGGGATGAGAGAGGGGTGTGGGGTATGGGATATTGGGGTGAGGAAATTTTTCCGAAAACCCAAATTTCACGGGTGGCGTACCGGTGGAGGTCGATGTGTGGTTGGATGTTGTGAGATGGGGGTGGAATGGGGTGAGGTGTGTTGAGGTTGTGGCCGGGACCGGGTCGTATCCTAAATTTCCCGGGCAATGCCGGGTACCCCGGCTAGTCATAATCATAGTTTGTCTTCATCATCATCATCTTAATCTTCAATATCGTCGTAAAAATAGGGTGTAATCAGTATCATAATCTGCGGCTGCATAGTCGTCATCATCATCATAATTTTCATCATCATCGTCATTGTTATAATTATTATCATCATTGTCATCAGCTCCATCATCACCACCAACGTTACCAATTGGGGGCCCGGTAGAGTAATGGTTAACACGCTGGTCAAGAGTGCGAGAGGTAGTGAGTTCGAGCCCCCGTTGGGCGGATTTGCTTTGTAGGCTGCCATTGGCGCCGTGTAATTACAAAGCTGTCTGTTCAGTTGGTAGTTAAGTTTAATTAAGAGTACTGCATAACCTGTAAATGTAAAGCGCAGTGCGTCTTGCAGGCGTTTAATTAAAAAAAATAAATTATTATTACCATCATAACAGACACAGAGAAGGACAGGTAAACAGACGGACCAAGGGACATACGCATAGACAGACAGCGAGACAGACACACAGAAGGACAGGTAAGCAGACTGACCAAGGGAAATACGCACAGACAGACAGCGAGACAGACACACAGAAGGACAGGTAAACAGACGGACCAACGGACATACGCACAGACAGACAGAGAGACAGACACACAGAAGGACAGGTAAACAGACGGACCAAGGGACATACGTACAGACAGACAGCGAGACAGACACACAGAAGGACAGGTAAACAGACTGACCAAGGGACATGCGTACAGACAGACAGCGAGACAGACAAACAGAAGGACAGGTAAACAGACGGACCAAGGGACATACGCACAGACAGACAGCGAGACAGACACACAAAAGGACAGGTAAACAGACTGACCTAGGGACATAAGCACAGACAGACAGCGAGACAGACACACAGAAGGACAGGTAAAGAGACGGACCAACGGACATACGCTCAGACAGACAGAGAGACAGACACACAGAAGGACAGGTAAACAAACTGACCAAGGACATACGCACAGACAGACAGAGAGACAGACACACAGAAGGACAGGTAAGCAGACGGACCAAGGGACAGATACACAGAAGGACAGGTAAGCCGACTGACTAAAAGACATACGCACAGACAGATAGCGAGACGGACACACAGAAGGACAGATAGACAGACGGACCAACGGGCATACACACAAACAGACACATAGACGGATGGTTAGTCAGTCAGTCTATTGAACGGGCTCACGTACACACATATTGACGAACACACGCAGACGGACAGATAGGCAGCCGGACAGTCCAACAGACATGGAGCCTGACGGACGTAGTTTATACTGGATACAATGTTATGTAGAATTACAATCGCGATTAGGGCGACACTGGTGAGTGCTTAAGCGTTACGTTAGCGTATAACGGCTAATATTTTGCCCTTGTTTGGCAGAAAGTATAAGGACAGACACATAGAAGGTCATGCAAGCAGACGGATTGACCAACGGACATAAGTACAGACAGACAGCGGGACAGACACACAGAAGGACAGGTAGACAGACAGAATGGACAACGGACACACACACAGACAGACAGCGAGACAGACACACAGAAGGACTGGTAAGCAGACTGACCAAGGGACATACGCACAGACAGACAGAGAGACAGACACACAGAAGGACAGGTAAACAGACTGACCAAGGGACATACGCACAGACAGACAGAGAAACAGACACACAGAAGGACAGGTACACAGACTGACCAAGGGACATACGCACAGACAGACAGCGAGACAGACACACAGAAGGACAGGTAAACAGACTGACCAAGGGACATACGCACAGACAGACAGAGAGACAGACACACAGAAGGACAGGTAAGCAGACGGACCAAGGGACATACGCACAGACAGACAGAGAGACAGACACACAGAAGGACAGGTAAACAGACGGACCAAGGGACATACGCACAGACAGACAGAGAGACAGACACACAGAAGGACAGGTAAACAGACTGACCAAGGGACATACGCACAGACAGACAGAGAAACAGACACACAGAAGGACAGGTAAACAGACTGACCAAGGGACATACGCACAGACAGACAGAGAGACAGACACACAGAAGGACAGGTAAACAGACTGACCAAGGGACATACGCACAGACAGACAGCGAGACAGACACACAGAAGGACAGGTAAAGAGACGGACCAAGGACATACGCACAGACAGACAGAGAGACAGACACACAGAAGGACAGGTAAACAGACTGACCAAGGGACATACGCACAGACAGACAGAGAAACAGACACACAGAAGGACAGGTAAACAGACTGACCAAGGGACATACGCACAGACAGACAGAGAGACAGACACACAGAAGGACAGGTAAACAGACTGACCAAGGGACATACGCACAGACAGACAGCGAGACAGACACACAGAAGGACAGGTAAAGAGACGGACCAAGGACATACGCACAGACAGACAGAGAGACAGACACACAGAAGGACAGGTAAACAGACTGACCAAGGACATACGCACAGACAGACAGAGAGACAGACACACAGAAGGACAGGTAAGCAGACGGACCAAGGGACATACGCACAGACAGACAGCGAGACAGACACACAGAAGGACAGGTAAGCCGACTGACTAAGGGACATACGCACAGACAGACAGCGAGACAGACACACAGAAGGACAGGAAAACAGACGGACCAAGGGACATACGCACAGACAGACAGCGAGACAGACACACAGAAGGACAGGTAAACAGACGGACCAAGGGACATACGCACAGACAGACAGCGAGACAGACACACAGAAGGACAGGTAAGCGGACTGACCAAGGGACATACGCACAGACAGACAGAGAAACAGACACACAGAAGGACAGGTAAACAGACGGACCAAGGGACATACGCACAGACAGACAGCGAGACAGACACACAGAAGGACAGGTAAGCAGACTGACCAAGGGACATACGCACAGACAGACAGAGAGACAGACACACAGAAGGACAGGTAAACAGACGGACCAAGGGACATACGTACAGACAAACAGCGAGACAGACACACAGAAGGACAGGTAAACAGACTGACCAAGGGACATGCGAACAGACAGACAGAGAGACAGACACACAGAAGGACAGGTAAACAGACTGACCAAGGGACATGCGAACAGACAGACAGAGAGACAGACACACAGAAGGACAGGTAAGCAGACTGACCAAGGGACATACGCACAGACAGACAGAGAGACAGACACACAGAAGGAGGGGTAAACAGACGGACCAAGGGACATACCCACAGACAGACAGCGAGACAGACACACAGAAGGACAGGTAAGCAGACGGACCAAGGGACATACGCACAGACAGACAGAGAGACAGACACACAGAAGGACAGGTAAACAGACTGACCATGGGACATACGCACAGACAGACAGAGAGACAGACACACAGAAGGACAGGTAAACAGACTGACCAAGGGACATACGCACAGACAGACAGAGAAACAGACACACAGAAGGACAGGTACACAGACTGACCAAGGGACATACGCACAGACAGACAGAGAGACAGACACACAGAAGGACAGGTAAACAGACTGACCAAGGGACATACGCACAGACAGACAGAGAGACAGACACACAGAAGGACAGGTAAGCAGACGGACCAAGGGACAGATACACAGAAGGACAGGTAAGCCGACTGACTAAGGGACATACGCACAGACAGACAGCGAGACGGACACACAGAAGGACAGATAGACAGACGGACCAACGGGCATACACACAAACAGACACATAGACGGATGGTTAGTCAGTCAGTCTATTGAACGGGCTCACGTACACACATATTGACGAACACACGCAGACGGACAGATAGGCAGCCGGACAGTCCAACAGACATGGAGCCTGACGGACGTAGTTTATACTGGATACAATGTTATGTAGAATTACAATCGCGATTAGGGCGACACTGGTGAGTGCTTAAGCGTTACGTTAGCGTATAACGGCTAATATTTTGCCCTTGTTTGGCAGAAAGTATAAGGACAGACACATAGAAGGTCATGCAAGCAGACGGATTGACCAACGGACATAAGTACAGACAGACAGCGGGACAGACACACAGAAGGACAGGTAGACAGACAGAATGGACAACGGACACACACACAGACAGACAGCGAGACAGACACACAGAAGGACTGGTAAGCAGACTGACCAAGGGACATACGCACAGACAGACAGAGAGACAGACACACAGAAGGACAGGTAAACAGACTGACCAAGGGACATACGCACAGACAGACAGCGAGACAGACACACAGAAGGACAGGTAAACAGACTGACCAAGGGACATACGCACAGACAGACAGAGAGACAGACACACAGAAGGACAGGTAAGCAGACGGACCAAGGGACATACGCACAGACAGACAGAGAGACAGACACACAGAAGGACAGGTAAACAGACGGACCGAGGGACATACGCACAGACAGACAGAGAGACAGACACACAGAAGGACAGGTAAACAGACTGACCAAAGGACATACGCACAGACAGACAGAGAAACAGACACACAGAAGGACAGGTAAACAGACTGACCAAGGGACATACGCACAGACAGACAGAGAGACAGACACACAGAAGGACAGGTAAAGAGACTGACCAAGGGACATACGCACAGACAGACAGCGAGACAGACACACAGAAGGACAGGTAAAGAGACGGACCAAGGACATACGCACAGACAGACAGAGAGACAGACACACAGAAGGACAGGTAAACAGACTGACCAAGGACATACGCACAGACAGACAGAGAGACAGACACACAGAAGGACAGGTAAGCAGACGGACCAAGGGACATACGCACAGACAGACAGCGAGACAGACACACAGAAGGACAGGTAAGCCGACTGACTAAGGGAAATACGCACAGACAGACAGCGAGACAGACACACAGAAGGACAGGTAAACAGACGGACCAAGGGACATACGCACAGACAGACAGCGAGACAGACACACAGAAGGACAGGTAAACAGACGGA
Source organism: Lumbricus terrestris (assembly GCA_949752735.1). NCBI lineage: Eukaryota > Metazoa > Annelida > Clitellata > Crassiclitellata > Lumbricidae > Lumbricus > Lumbricus terrestris. The sequence continues at coordinate 3,088,105 of OX457050.1, forward strand.
CCAAGGGACATACGCACAGACAGACAGCGAGACAGACACACAGAAGGACAGGTAAGCGGACTGACCAAGGGACATACGCACAGACAGACAGAGAAACAGACACACAGAAGGACAGGTAAACAGACGGACCAAGGGACATACGCACAGACAGACAGCGAGACAGACACACAGAAGGACAGGTAAGCAGACTGACCAAGGGACATACGCACAGACAGACAGAGAGACAGACACACAGAAGGACAGGTAAACAGACGGACCAAGGGACATACGTACAGACAAACAGCGAGACAGACACACAGAAGGACAGGTAAACAGACTGACCAAGGACATACGCACAGACAGACAGAGAGTCAGACACACAGAAGGACAGGTAAGCAGACGGACCAAGGGACATACGCACAGACAGACAGCGAGACAGACACACAGAAGGACAGGTAAGCAGACTGACCAAGGGACATACGCACAGACAGACAGAGAGACAGACACACAGAAGGACAGGTAAACAGACGGACCAAGGGACATACGTACAGACAAACAGCGAGACAGACACACAGAAGGACAGGTAAACAGACTGACCAAGGGACATGCGAACAGACAGACAGAGAGACAGACACACAGAAGGACAGGTAAGCAGACTGACCAAGGGACATACGCACAGACAGACAGAGAGACAGACACACAGAAGGAGGGGTAAACAGACGGACCAAGGGACATACCCACAGACAGACAGCGAGACAGACACACAGAAGGACAGGTAAGCAGACGGACCAAGGGACATACGCACAGACAGACAGAGAGATAGACACACAGAAGGACAGGTAAACAGACTGACCAAGGGACATACGCTCAGACAGAAAGCGAGACAGACACACAGAAGGACAGGTAAAGAGACGGACCAACGGACATACGCTCAGAGAGACAGAAAGACAGACACACAGAAGGACAGGTAAACAGACTTACCAAGGACATACGCACAGACAGACAGAGAGACAGACACACAGAAGGACAGGTAAGCAGACGGACCAAGGGACATTCGCACAGACAGACAGCGAGACAGACACACAGAAGGACAGGTAAGCCGACTGACTAAGGGACATACGCACAGACAGACAGCGAGACAGACACACAGAAGGACAGGTAAACAGACGGACCAAGGGACATACGCACAGACAGACAGCGAGACAGACACACAGAAGGACAGGTAAACAGACGGACCAAGGGACATACGCACAGACAGACAGCGAGACAGACACACAGAAGGACAGGTAAACAGACTGACCTAGGGACATACGCACAGACAGACAGCGAGACAGACACACAGAAGGACAGGTAAAGAGACGGACCAACGGACATACGCTCAGACAGACAGAGAGACTGACACACAGAAGGACAGGTAAACAGACTGACCAAGGACATACGCACAGACAGACAGAGAGACAGACACACAGAAGGACAGGTAAGCAGACGGACCAAGGGACATACGCACAGACAGACAGCGAGACAGACACACAGAAGGACAGGTAAGCCGACTGACTAAGGGACATACGCACAGACAGACAGCGAGACAGACACACAGAAGGACAGATAGACAGACGGACCAACGGGCATACACACAGACAGGCACATAGACGGATGGTTAGTCAGTCAGTCTATTGAACGGGCTCACGTACACACATATTGACGAACACACGCAGACGGACAGATAGGCAGCCGGACAGTCCAACAGACATGGAGCCTGACGGACGTAGTTTATACTGGATACAATGTTATGTAGAATTACAATCGCGATCAGGGCGACACTGGTGAGTGCTTAAGCGTTACGTTAGCGTATAACGGCTAATATTTTGCCCTTGTTTGGCAGAAAGTATAAGGACAGACACATAGAAGGTCATGCAAGCAGACGGATTGACCAACGGACATAAGTACAGACAGACAGCGGGACAGACACACAGAAGGACAGGTAGACAGACAAACTGGACAACGGACACACACACAGACAGCGAGACAGACACACAGAAGAACTGGTAAGCAGACTGACCAAGGGACATGCGCACAGACAGACAGAGAGACAGACACACAGAAGGACAGGTAAACAGACTGACCAAGGGACATACGCACAGACAGACAGCGAGACAGACACACAGAAGGACAGGTAAGCAGACTGACCAAGGGACATACGCACAGACAGACAGAGAGACAGACACACAGAAGGAGGGGTAAACAGACGGACCAAGGGACATACCCACAGACAGACAGCGAGACAGACACACAGAAGGACAGGTAAGCAGACTGACCAAGGGACATACGCACAGACAGACAGAGAGACAGACACACAGAAGGACAGGTAAACAGACGGACCAAGGGACATACGCACAGACAGACAGAGAGACAGACACACAGAAGGACAGGTAAACAGACTGACCAAGGGACATACGCACAGACAGACAGAGAAACAGACACACAGAAGGACAGGTAAACAGACTGACCAAGGGACATACGCACCGACAGACAGAGAGACAGACACACAGAAGGACAGGTAAACAGACTGACCAAGGGACATACGCACAGACAGACAGCGAGACAGACACACAGAAGGACAGGTAAAGAGACGGACCAACGGACATACGCTCAGACAGACAGAGAGACAGACACACAGAAGGACAGGTAAACAGACTGACCAAGGACATACGCACAGACAGACAGAGAGACAGACACAAAGAAGGACAGGTAAACAGACGGACCAAGGGACATACGCACAGACAGACAGCGAGACAGACACACAGAAGGACAGGTAAGCCGACTGACTAAGGGACATACGCACAGACAGACAGCGAGACAGACACACAGAAGGACAGGTAAACAGACGGACCAAGGGACATACGCACAGACAGACAGCGAGACAGACACACAGAAGGACAGGTAAACAGACGGACCAAGGGACATACGCACAGACAGACAGCGAGACAGACACACAGAAGGACAGGTAAACAGACGGACCAAGGGACATACGCACAGACAGACAGCGAGACAGACACACAGAAGGACAGGTAAGCAGACTGACCAAGGGACATACGCACAGACAGACAGCGAGACAGACACACAGAAGGACAGGTAAACAGACGGACCAACGGACATACGCACAGACAGACAGAGAGACAGACACACAGAAGGACAGGTAAACAGACGGACCAAGGAACATACGCACAGACAGACAGCGAGACAGACACACAGAAGGACAGGTAAGCAGACTGACCAAGGGACATACGCACAGACAGACAGCGAGACAGACACACAGAAGGACAGGTAAACAGACGGACCAAGGGACATACGCACAGACAGACAGCGAGACAGACACACAGAAGGACAGGTAAGCAGACTGACCAAGGGACATACGCACAGACAGACAGCGAGACAGACACACAGAAGGACAGGTAAACAGACGGACCAACGGACATACGCACAGACAGACAGAGAGACAGACACACAGAAGGACAGGTAAACAGACGGACCAAGGGACATACGCACAGACAGACAGCGAGACAGACACACAGAAGGACAGGTAAGCAGACTGACTAAGGGACATACGCACAGACAGACAGCGAGACAGACACACAGAAGGACAGGTAAACAGACGGACCAAGGGACATACGCACAGACAGACAGCGAGACAGACACACAGAAGGACAGGTAAACAGACGGACCAAGGAACATACGCACAGACAGACAGCGAGACAGACACACAGAAGGACAGGTAAGCGGACTGACCAAGGGACATACGCACAGACAGACAGCGAGACAGACACACAGAAGGACAGGTAAGCAGACTGACCAAGGGACATACGCACAGACAGACAGCGAGACAGACACACAGAAGGACAGGTAAACAGACGGACCAACGGACATACGCACAGACAGACAGAGAGACAGACACACAGAAGGACAGGTAAACAGACGGACCAAGGGACATACGTACAGACAGACAGCGAGACAGACACACAGAAGGACAGGTAAACAGACGGACCAAGGGACATACGTACAGACAGACAGCGAGACAGACACACAGAAGGACAGGTAAACAGACTGACCTAGGGACATACGTACAGACAGACAGAGAGACAGACACACAGAAGGACAGGTAAACAGACTGACCAAGGGACATACGCACAGACAGACAGCGGGACAGACACGTAGACGGATGGCTAGTCAGTCAGTCTGTTGAACGGTCACACGTACAGACATATAGAGGAACACACGCAGACGGACAGGTAGACAGCCGGACAGCCCAGCAGACATGGAGCCTGACGGACGTCGTTTATTACGGATACAATGTTATGTAGAATTACAATCGCGATTAGGGCGACACTGGTGAGTGCTTAAGCGTTACGTTAGCGTATAACGGGTAATATGTCGCCTTTGTATGGCAGAAAGTATAAGAAGAGGAGCCAATGTTTATAAAAGCATAATTCGTTATTATGTTCGCCGCTCATGAGTACTTTAGATTTCTAATCTCCTCTCCTGAAAAAGTTATATTTGGTGTTAACAGATATTTTTTGGAGAAAACCTGGATATTAGTAGCTTAGATTATTTCAAGGCATGGGGCAAGATTTCAAAACAATAAGACGCGTATATTTAGAAAAAATCGCGTTTTACTAAAATGCATGGAGATGAGGACCTTATCATTATAATTAGTGCGATGAGATTAGCTATGGATAAGTCTAATTATTATTATTATTATTATTATAATTATTATTATTATTATTATTATTATTATTATTATTATTATTATTATTATTATTATTATTATTATTATTATTATTATTATTATTATCAGTTTAGTTTCTTTCTTGGGAATATTTCGACCTCGTCATTGCATTGGCACGTATTACAGAATCATCTGGATTCTTGGTATCAGTAGATGGCAGACCAGTAGTAAAATTGTTATTAAGTACATATAGATACATTTGTTTGTATGTGCACTTGTTGTAGCGCCCCTTCAAGCTCACTACTCATAGGTGCTCCCGACTATAATACAGCGCGGACACTGCATCGGAATTTCACGCCGAAGCGCTGAACAATTGCGAGTAAAGGACTTGCCAAAAAGGTCCCTACGCGGCGACTTTAAGTGGATTCGAATCTGCAACCCTTCGGCTGCGAGGCGACGAACATACTCACTACACCACCGCGCCCCAGAGGTGCATGGTAGTTAAGGTCGTCTCAATTAGTCTCGTCTCTGTGTCATTGGCCGATAAGACTCTATTCGAAAGCCTCGAGGTCTTTCATCGGTGTCCATAACAATTATAAGCTCCTTTTAATGACCATAAAGCTATTTTAGTGCTCTTAAGGGTTTCTGTTGGGAGGCCGTTTATTATATGCACTTTTCAATGTCAAAATAAATGCTCTAATGTTCATGTTTTGTGGCTGCACACTCGTGAGCAGCTGGGAACTTCTTTGATTAAGTTTTGTGGCAAAAAATTTTTTTATTAAAGGAACAACAACACGCAAAAAACATTTACTTTTTAAGGACTTTAACATTTATCTAGAAATTATTCCATGAAATATATATCTATATGCAGTAATCAATTGTTATCTGAGACTTACGGTGTTGCAAGTTTGTGTAATGTGAAAAGAGCGAATAGATGATGCCAGTAAATGGAGGACGAGGAGGATGAGGACGAGGAGAAAGAGGAGGAGTAGGAATAGAAGGAGAAGGAGGAGGAAAAAGAAGAGGATGAAGAGGAGGAGAGGGAGGAGGAGGAAGAAGAGGACGACGAGGACGAGGAGATAGAGGGGAGGAAAAGCGTAGGCGGTTGCGGAAGAAGAGTGAGGGTTTATGCCAGCAGGGAAGAAGAGGCCGTGTAGGAGGAGTAGCAGATGCGGCTGGGTGGTATGGAAGAGAGTGGGAGGCTGTGGAGGAGAGGGAAAGGACAAACCAGATAGGAGGAGAATTGGTAGATCATCGATTCCGGACCAGAGAATACAATAGAAAATATCGATTTCTATGATTCTCATTTATCTTCCGGTTGCGTGCGAATTCAGATACAAGGAGGCTTTTCAATTCGTCATTTCATTTCATTCATGATTGTAATATCGTAAAGAATTCGTGTTGTTCTCAACAGAAATGCATTTCTCTCAACAGAAATGCATTTCTCTCAACAGAAATGCATTTCTCTCAACAGAAATGCATTTCTCTCAACAGAAATGTATTTCTCAGGTGTCTCTGGTCGATTGGTTGAATGAAAGAATTGCTGTACAGATGGAATCGCGTTGAAGCACATATGCAATGTGAAACACACATGCATGTATGCGCACTTGTTGCATCGCCTCTCCAAGATTCTACTCAGAAGCGCTCCCGACTACAGCACGGACACTGAATCGGTGTTTCACCCCGAAGTGACTCAGGGTTCCTGCGCGGCGACTTGAGGTGGATTCGAACCCGCGACCCTCCTGCTGCAAGGCAACGAGCGTATGTTCGTTGCCTTGCAGCCGGATACGTTCGTTGCCTTGCAGCCGGAGGATCGCAGGTTCAAATCCACCTCAAGTCACTATAGTATACTATAGTATACTGCCCGGATTCAATATAAAATTCTTTTTCTTACCTATAAGATGTTTTTGGGTCAAGCGCCTCGCTACCTTTGTGATCTTATTAGGAAGCCTTTCTCTGCTACCGTTGGACGTCCTCTCCGCTCTTTAGACCGTCACGATCTTCTTGTACCACGATCTCGGACTGCCACAGCCCAACATCGCGCCTTTGCCTCCGTCTGCCCTTTACTGTGGAATGGCGTTCCTCCTATTATTCGTTCCCAGATTTTATCTGGAGGCTTTACTTTTTCTGCCCGTTGTCTTAAGACTTTTCTTTTTCCAGGAGTTCTTCGCACTGGGAGCGCCTCTGATTAGGTTGTACTGTGAGAGGCGCTTTATAAATCCCAAAATAGAATAGAATAGAATAGTATACGCCTCCACAAATAATATTATATGGATATTATTATAGATGGGACATGAGACATACGGACAGAATTGGCATGATATTGGCATGGGCATTGACAGGCGGGCAGACTTTTTGATAGAGAAACAGATTGGCAAGCAGATTAATAGATACAGACAGAGAGAGACAGACAAGCAGACAGATAGACCAAAGATCACAGACGGATAGATAAATACAGAACTACAGACACGAATATATATATATATATGCAAGGGCGGATCCAGGGGGGGCCAATCCGGCCATGGCCCCCCCATTTAGAAATTTCTTTATTTTTGACCAGCTATTTTGCTCAGAAAGTAGACGTGGCCCCCCCATGAGTAGTTCCGTAGGACTTTGGCCCCCCCTTCGAAAATTTCTGTATCCGCCCTTGTATATATGTATTATATATATATAATATATATATATGCATTGTTAGCAAAGACAGACATACATGCAGAAAAGGCTGACAGACAGACAGACAGGATCGAGTTGATACCACGACAGCAGTGGAGACGATATTCCAGGCGGCTACACGCATGGTCCACGGCGCGATTGAAAGCCGGTGATTAATAGACAGGCTGACGGTGGGTGATAGACAGACGGACTTACACGCTGACTTACACGTAGAGACAGATAGACACACAGACGTACAGACAGACGGCATTTATCGAACCGTTCAATGATAGGGATCCACCTGATTCTATAAGTAGAGTCAATAGACCAACGGTTCCCTGTCCAGTAGCCTACGTACAGAAAAGAATGTGGAGTGATTCTATAATTATTATACATGTAACTTGCTGGGGCGTTCCAAGCCTGACGAGCTGTGTTTTAGTAGGGTTAAGGCGGAGGCAGCCGAAGGAAACACACGAAAATTTATTTTCAAAACGTGTCTTATTCTTTATATACAATACATTGTGATTATTTTAAGGGTGTTTATAAGTATAACGGAAACGTTTCATATCACTTTGTAACGATCCGCGTTTCAGTAAACCTAAATGGTTGCAAAACACATTGTTTGTATGTGCACTTGTTATAGCGCCCCTTCAAGCTCTCTCTACTCAGAGGCGCTCCGGAATGCAGAGCGGACACTGCATCGGAGTTTCACGCCGAAGCACTGAGCAATTGTGAGTGAAGGACTTGCCCAAGGTCCTTACGCGGCGAGGTGGATTCGAACCTCGAACCTTCCGGCTTCAAGGCAACGACGCCACCACTACACCACCGCGCCCCACATGGGATAGTGACTGTTTAAGTACGCTGAACCGTAAGAGAAATAACAGAGTGATGATTATGTCCGCCCTCCCCTCTATCCAGGCGTTGGACTAGCACCACCGGATCACGGTCTGCGGTGAACTTGAAAAGAAGCTGGTATCAGTTTCTAACTTTCTTCACTTGCGATTAAATCTAAATTGATTTCATTATTCGGCTGTAATTAAAAATAAGACATGTGGGCAAGTAGGAAAGTAAGTAACTAAGTCGAGAAAAGAGTACGTTGCCAGCTAGGATACTCACAGACACATTTTCCCTTTGCTAATATTGGCGGCCTTTAATAGGTTCAATTTTTTGCAGATGGATAATCAAGGCTACCCTGCAGCTAGTTTGAACGCTTTCCTTAAACACCTTTGCAACGTATTTAATTGACGCAATATAAACGTGAAAGGCCACAGCTTGTGCTAATTTTCTAGCGGGTTCGGGTGCTATTAGCCTACGTCATACCAATTGAGAATTTTCACCGTCGCAAAAGATGCAAAACAATGTACACCACTTGCAGTGCGTACGCGCGCATATATATATATATATATATATATATATATATATATATTTATATATATATATATATGTATACATGTATATATATACATGTATATATCAGCGCCTCTGATTAGGCTACACGTAGGCCTACTGTGAGAGGCGTTTTATAAATCCAAAAATAGAATAGAATAAATTAGAATGTGTGCGATGCATGCACAGTTGCACACAGTCCACAAAAAATACTATGTTACTTCGCTTGTTTGGCGCTGTGTCATTGGCTGTACTGAGTGTACTCTCGCCTATCTGCGTGAATTCTGCTGTCCAGTGTATGTCGCCTAGCTCGCTGAACCCTTCGTTCTGCCCTCAGTGGAGAGCTGTTGGCCCCTCGTGTTGAAGCCTCAACCTGTCAGCGTCGTGCTTTCTCAGTTGCAGTTCGATCCGTATAGAATTATAGTCTCCCATTGATGATGGACGTGTTACCTAAGTTGACTCGCCAACGTTTTTGTTGGCTCTTTAAGACAGATCTGATCACCGTGGTTGAACCGGGAGCGCCTCTGACTCTGAGTATGCTCTAGAAGGGACGCAATATGAATTCTTGAAAAGAATGAATGAATGAATGGATGAATGAATGAATGAAAGAGTGAATGAATGAATGAATTAATTAATGAACATGCGCATTGTGCACTCAAGTACATACAAACCACGTTCGAATACGAGCATTTACACATTGAAGTCTATTTATTTCTAATACAAATGATCTCTAGCCGATCTCAATCAAAGTGCTTGTGCTATATAAAGCAAGACGACTAAACGCTCGTGACGTCATTGATTGATCGTCTGCTCGTCTGATGGATTGACCGGAAGTGAGCACGGAGGTCAGTGACGTCTTGACCGGAAATTGACCAGACAAGGAGGTCATTTACTGCGCCATTGAAAGCCGATCACATTCGGTAGATGGCGTAAGTAGTTCGGACGCGGTGGCCGCCTAGCGATCAGTCGGAGACGTCCATTGGCAAATGTCTTTGATGATCAAAATAAGGAGATTGTCTGTAATTATTGCGCGTTCGTGTGCATGCGAGTGGGTGTATGAGTATGCTTGTATCATTGCATGTAGCCTACGCTTGCTTATGTGTCCATCCAAGGACGAATAAAAAAAAATTCGAAGGGGGGGCAAAATTTTCGGTCTTGTTGGTGGGACAGGGGAAAAATTTCGTGTTATTCGTCGCCGAAAAAACTAATGACTTTTTCTTGTCGTTCGTCCAACAATTTTTATACCAATTCACCCGCCAAAAAAGTTGACGACCTTTTTTAGTCGTCAGTCATCATAGTCGAGAGTATGGCAAATCAAATGGGGGGCCACATCCCATGCGATTTTTTAATGGGGCGGTGGCTTGGTATCCTGTTTTTCTCTCCCGCTGCATTTATTTAATGGCTTGTTGAAACCAAATGGGGGGCCACGTCCCATGCAATTTTTAAATGGGGAGCCATGACCATTTTGGCCCCCCCTCTGGATCAGCCCCTGTGTCCATCTTCGTGTGTTTGTGCGTGTGTGCACGCGCATGTGAATGCCTTCTTAATCGTAAGATTAATAATTACTAAAGTTTTAATCGAAGATGCTGCGTGAAGGGCACCAGCCAATGCGCGAGCGCTGCGTCATGTCAGAGGGGTTCAGTTGTCACATCAGTGGCCACTTAGCCCTTCATGTATATAATTATCGTTAACATCGTAAAACGCTGTTTACCTACTTCTTTTCCCTCTTCCGTCTGCACATTCCTCTGTCTCTTGCAGTGTCCACGACCTTCCTCAAATCCATTTCTTTCAGGTCTTCTATTATGTTATCCATCCAAATCTTTTGCTGTCTTCCTCTGCCTCTTGCTCACTCCGCGTGGCCGTCCAAAGCCGCACTTGGTAGTCTTTCGTCGCCCATTCTTTTTACGTACACAAACAAAGTGAGTCTTCTTTTCCTGATCCTGTCGATGTCTGCCGTGCTAAGCAAAAAGACAGTAACTCAGACTGTTATGGTAAGGAGTTACTGTCTTTTTGCTTAGCACGGCTAACTGTTTCTTCCGCTCCTAGATCTCTTCGTGTCTTCTCGTTCCTGATTCGATCGCACCAGTTCCTGCTCATTTTTTCTACGTAACCAGCTCATTTCTGCCACGAGCAGCCTCCTCTCGTCTCGTTCTTTTCCCGCAGGCACCAGCACTCGGAACTATAGAGTGGTTCGGAATCATCACAGTTCTCCATACAGCCTCATCTTTGGTCCCGTCGATATGCTGTCTACTTTCCACATTTTACTGAGTGTCTGAGTTCACCAAACACTGCACATGCCAGTCCAATTCTACGCTTGATATCAATGGTGCAGCGACCATCTTCCGTTGTCAAGCCTCCCACGTACACAAACTCCGTCACCTGCTCCAGCATCCCACTCTCCAATCTGACCTCCAGCTTCTTTTGCTGCTTTCCGATTGTCATTGCTTTCGTCTTTCCAGCGTTGATCTTACGACCCTATCTTTTGCTGCTGCCGTCCACCTTGTCAGTTAACTCCTGCAGCAATCGTAATCGTATCGTAATCGTAATCTCGAGACTTCTACAGCGCCCACAAAAGCGAAGTCGCGGGAGTCAACTTATTCACAGGCGCTTAATCAAAGCAAAATCGATAATCAAAACAAAATCGATAGGCAGCGGGTCAAGTCCGGAGAGTCAGGCAGGCAGATAGATGGACGGCTAAGGTGGACGATGTTTAGAGTTGAAATGACGAGGGATGTGAGGAGAAGAGGAAGTCTCTCTTGGGAGTCTGCAATAATTATTCGATCAATGTCGTTGGCGAAGCGCACGTTGTTAAGTATAGGCGCCCGTTTAAGAACCTCAATGTCTTCTTTTGTCAGGTAAGTTATCTGATGGAATTTGGGCTATTGTAATTGGGCTATGTTCATTTTTGACACTTTTTAAATGCTCAAAAAATTTTGGATCCTAGTTAGTATTGCTACTCGTTTTGGCATACATTTTCGCAAAATAGATTAGATTTGTCTAGATTATTATCTGGAAGTATTTCATTGCAGAGAATAATCTAGACAAATCTAGTCTACTAACTCATCGGAAGTTCTGTCTATTTATATGTAATGTCGTTGGTTAGTAATTTTTTAAAGGTGTTAAAAGTTGAATATTGTTGAAATTGTGAAACTTCAGTTAGACGCATTTTGATGGTGTTTCTATAGGATACTAGAAATTTGTTTCCATTGCATTGTAGGCCTATATTATCTGTATTGTCGCCAACGGCCATTGATGTCATAGGACGACGTTAGACTTCTGAATAATAAATAATAATAAACTTATTATCAACAGCAATTTTCGTTTGTTTCATACGGGTGACACACCGCACCCACACACAGCCTTTGATGTCATACGACGACGTGAAACCTTGGAGAAATAAACTGAAAACAAAATACCGGATGCCAAGAAGACAGAAATTAGCAAGGCGTCGCTGAAATATAATAATTATCTACAATAATATTAATAACAATATATTTTTATTTAATGTTACGCCTATGCTTTAATAATAATAATAATAATAATAATAATAATAATAATAATAATAATAATAATAATAATAATAATAATAATTAATAATAATAATAACGACAATTTATATGGCGCCCGCCGTAATGCGGCCATACCGCTACAAGGGGCCTCACAAACGGCCAACTGCGGGATACGCCTTAGCAAACAGATAAGTTTTAAGCTTTGTTTTAAAAGAGTCCACCGAGGCGGCCAATCTAATGTCCGGTGGAAGACTGTTAAGACTGCTTTACATGTACAAGCTATGCAGTAATCTTAATTAACAATAAACTTAACTCCCAACCGAACAGACAGCCTGCAATACATGTACAATGTCATGGCGCTAATAGCAGCCTACAACGCATATCCGCTCAACGCAGGTTCGAACTCGTTACCTCTCGCTCTCTACGCCAGCGTGTTAACCACTGCGCTACAGGACCTAACCCACCCAACTAAGGAGGCTAAATTTTCGAGGAGCGTTCAGCGGGGAAGATAATAAATTTTACTCTATATCCGATTCGCACGTGTACGCAGATGTCGCATTGTCGTCCCACGATAAATTTTATTCTCATTTTAGAAATGATGTTTATGGATGGATGGATCCGATTTGACCAGGGTCTATGACAACAGAGGCCGTTACCCTGGACAGAAATTTTCTCGGCATATTACAGCACTTAAGAGCTTTCTTCTTTCGAAGTTTTTTTTGAAAAAAATGATGTTTAAAATCTCTGAGGAAAGTTTTTTACGTCTCAAATATAATCTGTAGATTCAAATTCATTGATATAATTATAATTTACCGAATGCCGTCTCCTTTGTATATAACACGTGGCGATATATTTCCAGCCCGTGATTATTTCCAAATGACTATAGTTAGACGAAGTTTTAATTATGAAGTTAGACCCTGAAATAATGGCGTACATAAATATTGGACAGCGCTGGAGTTGAAAGAGACTCAGAGTAGTTTCCTTGCGGAGGCGCTTCACAAATCTCGTAATAAAAATGTTATTGCATGATATTACGTACCTCTTTTACTTGTAAAACCCGCTCTATAAATAGAAGGAGGCAAGCACAAGATGGTAACCTCGAAAATTAGCACACGTCATTCATTATATTCATTAATTCATTATAAGCATTTATATAGCGCCTCTTCAAGGGGACTACTCAGAGGCGCCCCAACCTCAGCGTGGTCAAATAAAACTGCCTTAAGATGAGAGAGGAAAGCCTGCCTGAGAAGGATTTTTACAAAGAGAGCGGAGGGTCAGAGAAAGACCATTCCAGGTTGAGTGTCCTGCCACCGAGAAAGCATTTGTTCAAGATGAATCATTATGACTTTTGTGCCTGCCTATTACGCGTCTTTCTACGATGCGTACAAGAAGTTAGACCAGGCATAAATTAGGCAGTAAACTTGAGTAAAGATACTTTAACACAACTTGCCAATAACCATGATCCAGATTAAAGCGCATTTTCATTTTTCAATATTCTATCCAGCTGTCAGATGGATGGATAGTTGTTGGCGAAATGGAGCCGAAAATATTGCTGATGGTCCCTGACGGTGTTTTATGCACTGGGCCTACACTTCTAAAATTCTAAAGCGTGCATTTGTAATGAGATACTATAATTGACTGGACCAAGAAGTGCAAGTAACGCACATCAGTTTTAATCTAGATAGGCCTATCCCATTCTTTTACAAGTTACAACAATGGGTTATGTACATGTATAGGCCTATTTCTTGAAATGCTGAACGGGTCAAACGCGCGGGGTTCCGCGAAAATAATAGTGTTTTGAGAAAGGTTCCGCCACTAGAAAAAGGTTGAAAACCACTGGCATATAGAATCTTGTCAGCTACTTTTCTTACAAGGGTTTATTGCGGATGGAGCAGATCATGTTATGCGGACAATGGTAGCATTCTAGAAAACGGGCATTCTTGCATGCATGTCCGCCTGTCTGCACGTTTGAGTCAAGTGCTGAGCAATCTTGTAGTGGACATCTTCAAGCTCTTTGCGTTCAATTGCCGCTTTGAGTTTTCGAGTTCTACATCTTTACGTATTTTGCATTTTAATTAGATTATCAAGAAAATGCTTGCTTATGTTTCAATAGGAGTCTTCTGTAACCATTGTTGACTAACGAAACGTATAGGAAATTGCTATTGGCGCAATATTATTGACCCTATGACGAAATCGTCCATGTGACCAATGGTCCTATGACCAATCTTCCTATGACCAATCGTTCTATGACCAATCGTCCTATGACAAATCGTCCTATGACCAATCGTCCTATCACCCATCGTCCTATGACTAATCGTCCTATGACCAATCGTTCTATGACCAATCGTCCTACGACCAATCGTCCTATGACCAATGGTCCGTATACCCTATTATAATGATGATGTTTTTTCAGAACTTTATTGAGACACATTTTTAATGCTATTCTGGTGAGCTATTATAAATGAGCAATTTTATCGCCACATCAAATAATATTCTCCTAGTGACATTTTTCAATTTATAACTTAGCCTAAGCTTAATTTTTAGGCTGTGTAATTATTATGGGCCCAAGTACTTCATAATTTATAAGCCGCGGTTTATTTACTATTGAGCGATTTGGGTGTCTGTCCTTGTACTAAGACCGATTCCATCCTTTAAGACGATCATTCAACATCCCAAAAATGCACGTTCGTGGTCAACTGGACAAAATACCAGTGAATTGCAGATATAATACGACGTTGAATTGCATAACTACTCGTAGAAACCTTTAAATTTCTGTCTAACCTACTATGTATTACATTCATCGATCAGAGAAATTCAATGTTGAAGTTATTTTATTAAGACCAACAGAATTGATTGGACGATAAGTAGGTATGTACTTTAATAAACCACCTGCAAAAGACTGCGGAAACAATGGACAAGAACAGAATAATTTTAACGTGTACAACTACGAAAAATTGAAATATGCAATTCAATAAATTCAATAAACAATTCACAATAAACAATATGCAATTCAATAAACATAGCATACATGTAGTATTGGTAGTGCCGAATTAACGACACTTTGCAGTAACATGGATCACTAGTTATTACAAGGATCACAAACCTCGCCTCCTACTTTATCCAGGTCGGGAGCTGGCACTGTCTGGGTGCAAGCAATGGCGAAATAAAGAATCCAAGCACATGATATATATATAGTAGCTTTTACACACTTTAAACAGGTGTGCCACCGCACAACATACTCGGTTGGCGCAATTCCCTAATAGGGGATAACTCCATCAATAAACCACATCAAAATCCTCAGGCCCAGGCGGTGCCAGATACCACTAGCCAAAAGCTTATAGACGTCAAAGAGTACGCCATTCACCTCTGTCATATAATAAAAATGACGAACAAACTATGATATCATTATAGACAGACAAGAACCTGGTCACAATAATATTGTGTATAAAAATTCTAAGGAAAAAAGATCAACTCCGTTTAAACCCTAAACGGTTTTACTTCATTATTAAACAATAAAATTACAGACATTACCGTATAGAATCTTATCGTCATCAAAGCGAAATAGACTCATATCACACCTTTAGAAAAGAATCAAACGCTGCTATATACTTAGTCAATTACGTGTGATGATTAAGCATCTCCTCATTAAGATTCACGCCATTTAAGTCTTTCTACAATAATTATTACTGCTGCCTATATGAAAGATGGTCACTATTTGTGCTCTGGCGGTGCCAGTCAAAATCCTGGATAAAGGAGGGGCGACGCTACTCGTCTTGTTCACGAGAAAGCGTTGCTAAGCGGTAGCAAACCTATTGTGCTTTGAAAAGAGTTGACAACTATAATATTTCTCAGTGTGCAGGAGAAAGTTGAAAAGGAAGAATGAGAATGAAATAGCGGATGAGAAACGAGGCAGAGAAGCAGAGAGGATCAACGAGTGCAGTGGCGGCGCCAGGATTTCAGTTTCGGGGTGGCTGAAGCCTCGCGGCGAAAATTTCAAATTTTCATCCGTCAAAATTTCTGACGACTTTTTTTTAGTCATCGACCAAAAATCGTGGATTTTTCAATGTAAAAAATTCGGATGGCCCTTTTTAGGGGCGGGGCCTTAGCCTCTTGTAGTGCCGCCACTGACCGAGTGAGAGGATTCGGCAGGAGAGGAGGAAGAGGAAAAGGGAAACGGCATTTTAGGAATAAGATGAAGAAGAAGAAGAAGAAGAAGAAGAAGAAGAAGAAGAAGAAGAAGAAGAAGAAGAAGATGAAGAAGAAGAAGAAGAAGAAGAAGAAGAAGAAGAAGAAGAAGAAGAAGAAGAGGAAGAGGAAGAGGAAGAGGAAGAGGAAGAGGAAGAGGAAGAGGAAGAGGAAGAGGAAGAGGAAGAGGAAGAGGAAGAGGAAGAGGAAGAGGAAGAGGAAGAGGAAGAGGAAGAGGAAGAGGAAGAGGAAGAGGAAGAGGAAGAGGAAGAGGAAGAAGGAAGAAGAAGAAGAAGAAGAAGAAGAAGAAGAAGAAGCGTACCGTAAGAGAAGAAGCGAATGGAGAGGAAGAGTAATCCCGGGCGATGATGAGAGAAAAAGTGGGGAAAGAGGAGGAGGAAAAAGAGGAGGGTGGATCAGGAGGATCAGGAGGAAGAGAGGGAGGAGGAGGAGGAGGAGGAGGAGGAGGAGGATTTGGAGGAGGAACGACAAGAAATATGGATGGAGCATCCGGAGCTGAGGAAGGAAACGAGTGAGATTGACGGGAGGAATAGCAGGAGGAGGAGGACGAGGAGAGTTGGAGGTAAGAGTAGGAAGTTGGCGACGAGGAAGAGGAAGAGGCTAAAGAAGAAGTGGAAGAGACTGAAAAGGAATGCTGCTGGTTATCATTACGTTGGACGTTGGAATCGAAGCAGGGAGAGGAGAGAGAAATAATAAGACGCATTGATGCGAATGGCGAAAGAAGGTCCGATGATATCAACCACTATCCTCGTAAATGGCAACCGTCTCTCTCGGTCACATTATATAAATACACACGCGCATTATACAAACGACGCCACAACACATTTTTAACAGCATAATACTCATATATAAATGCATGTATTCATATTTTATGCATTGCGCTTCCGTATATAGAATTATAGATGCATATATATATACATATATATATATATATATATATATATCACCGGGTGACGGTCGAATGGTAATACGTATTCCGTGAAGATCAGAAGAACGTGTGTTCGATACCCGCCAGCCCCATGAAGATGACTCACCCTTCCCTCTCCCTGTAGCATGAGCAGCAAGAGGATGGAATGGCGTCTAACAAGGCCCTTAATTATGGTTATTAAATTGACTCTTTGTATGTGCACTTGTTATAGCGCCCCTTCAAGCTCTACTCAGAGGCGCTTCTGACTACAGCGCGGACACTGCATCGGAGTTTCACGCCGAAGCGCTGAGCAATTGTTAGTGAAGGACTTGCCAAAGGTCCCTGCTAGGCGACTTGAGGTGGATTCGAACCTGCAACCCTCCAGCTACAAGGCAACGAATATACCCACTACACCACCGCGCCCCACTCTTGTACCGGTATAATAGCTTGTTGACATGTGTTCCCTCTATTTAATGTAAGCATACTGCGTATTGACATTTTGAATTAAAATTTAGAGCAAAACGAAACTATTTTTACAAAAATAAGCATGCTCATTTGCATAATTATTCATGCACGTGCATATGTATTATGCATACAATTATCTATGTATAGGTGTATGCAAGCATGTGTAAAATTCGCGTGTATGTAAGTATATACATTTATTTATATGCATCAATGCGTGTGATCAACATTACGTCGCTTCGATATAAGAATAATGTATAAAGCCAAATTTATGTGATATATTTATAATATTCATTGCATACGTATGCTTATGTGGGTGCGCAGGATTTGTGTGCCAACCAAGGCAACCGTTTCGGTTGGTGATGGCCGTCGGATATATCTGGCCAACCAAGTGACGACGTTGACCCGGCAACCGTAAAGCTGTCGACTGAATTGGGAGCAGCGTGAAGGCAATATAACATCTTCTTCTTCTTCTTCTTCTCCGGCTTCTACTTTTTCTTTTTTGAAAAAATCTCCTACCTCTTCTTCATCTTGCTCGTGGTCCTATTTTGCTTATTTTTATTCTGCTTGTCCTTATGGTTTCTGGTTCCTTTGGTTCTTTTGTTCTTAGCCAAATGAGACGTTAGACCAGTGGCGTAGCCAGGGGGTTTCGGAGGTTAAACCCCCACCATTGACTTAGTAAAAAAGTTTTTTTAAAGTTATTTGTTTACTTAAATAAGAAAAACAAAACAATTGCTTGTAGTAACAATTGTTTTTCTTACTTTATTCCCTTTGCTACTTTATTCCCTTTCTATTTACTGTAATACTGTTGGGCTGGTGTCAGGAAGGGCATCCGACCAGGCCATAAAAACCCCAACCCCTCCCCATCATAAATTCCTGGCTACGCCACTGCGTTAGACTATTGCACGGACAAGAAATGGAGCTTCAATCTAATAAATTGTTCATTAAATAAAAAGCCCGAGCTGCGTTGCTTTAGGCCTATAATTCCATGTAAGTGAGGTCAGCTTGAAGGTAGGTCCTATGATTCAAACACATCCTTATCAGAAGCATGTTATTCCTTCTGTTCTGAAAGAATGCTTCATCATCATCATCGTCGTTGTAACGTCCTTCTGTACCCTGAAGTCATCTATAGGTGGTGACGTGTATAGGCCTACCAAGGAGATAATTGATTCGACGAAGGTCCTTGTCCAATGTAGTCTGACTGTCTGTCCAGTGTCCAGTCTCTTCGGAACTTACTGTGTATACCTATAAAGTGCAGAACAACCTTTGGGATTGTTTCAGGCTAAACGAAATAAACAGAGAAGCGCTGATCAATGCCATGTTTTATAAGAGAAACGACATCATAGGCGTGGAAGTTTATAGGCATGATGTAGGCCTATACACATTTCTACTTGCTGCTTTAGTTTTGTCTTGCAAATGAGATACTACAGCGCATTTCAGTAACGAACATTAAATTGCGATGAATACTACGTTAAAAGGAACGAATTAAGTAAACTTACTGAAATATGATTTAAATTCTATTTAGTTGAAAGTAACAAATATTTCCGTTTTATGATACTTCATTAGAAGTAAAAGTATTCGAACTCTAACTTACATGTAAGTACGGTTTCTTTAATTTTGTTACCGTACAATAATTATGCTGTCTATAGTATAGACTCTATAATACTGTAGACTGAATCATTCGCGCCGCTGATAGGCCCACCTCATGACCTCTTAGCCTACAGGCCAAGAGGTTAGAGGTCATGGAGAATTTTACGGAATTCATAAAAATACTCTATTTGAATGTTTTTCACTTGTGCATTGATTATGTGTAGTGTGTGTACAATACGTTCGTTGGAATGCTAATTTGTTTTGAGAGACGCTCTAATTGTTTGATGTCTTTGTTCTGACTGTTGGCGTATTTTTCATCATCTATTCGATGGTTACGGATGTGCGCCGCCAATCGTCAGAATTAGGAGTCGTTAAATAGCCATCTGTCTAGATTTATGGCTGCTGTTCTGGCTGTCTGTCTCTGTGTCAGTGTCTGTGTCAGTGTCTGTGTGTGTTTGTCTGTCTGTTTGTCCGTTACTGCTACCGCAACTTCTTCACTAGAGCTAATGAAAGAAACAGTTAGAAAGACAGAAACAGAAACAGAAACAGAAACAGAAACAGACAGAGTGATAGAGAGAGACAGAGAGAAGCAGTAAGTGAGACAGTGAGAGAGACAGAGATAGAGAGACAGAGACTAAGAGACAGATGCAGAGAGACAGAGAGAAGGAGAGAGAAGGAGAGACAGCAAGATAAACAGAGAGAGAGATAAACATTTATAGAGAGACGGGGTACCAGAGAGACAGATAGAGACATAGAGAGACAGAGACAGATAGACGAAGATACAAAAACCAGACAGATAATGAGCGAGATGTACAACGAGAAAGAATGAGAGGTGGACGTGTTTGACGTCAACAAATCTGGAGTCAGAGATTTGTCTGACTATCTGACATCTTTACATTGTGACCGCCTTCCTCCTAACCACTGTCAGTCTTCTTGTTTGCCTACATGTCTTCCTGCCTTTCTGTTGTGTTTACAGACCTTCTCTCAGCCTGTCTATCTCAATGCATGTCTGTCTAGCTGTCTGTCCACTGACAAATCTGTCCATCTTGTACCTGTTTGCCTATCTGTATTTGTCTATCTGTCTGCTGGTCAATCTGTTTATCAATCTGTTGGTCTATCTTATTTAAATATCTGCGTGTCCCTCTATCTGTCTGTCTGTCTGTCTGTCTGTCCATCTGTCTGTCTGTCTGTCTTCTGTCTGTCTGTCTGTCTGTATCTGTCCATCTGTCTGCTGGAAATCTGTCAATCAATCTATTTGCCTATCTTTATGTCTGTCCATATCTTTGTCTGTCTATCTGTCAATCAATCTGTCTATTCTTTAATCTATCTGCATGTTTTGTATGACAGTCTGTTTATACGCATGCATGACTGTTTGGCTGATTAGCTGCCATGTATGTTTGTCTATCTGAATGCAATTCTGTATATCCATATGTATAATCCGTCTTTGTGTCGTCTGTCTGTCTATCTGTCTGCCTGTCTGTGTGTCTGCCTGTCTGTCTGTATGTCTGTCTGTCTGCCTGCCTGCCTGCTTGCTAGAACAATCAGTCTATCTGCGTGCATATCTGTTTGCCTATCTGTTTGTTTATCTACATGTATATGTCTGTCTGCATATAAATGTATGTGTGTCTGTCAATCCATCTGTGTGTCTATTTTTATATTCTTCCTGTCCATCAGTGTATGCCTGTCTATCTCTCTCTCGCTCGCTCTCTCTCTCTCTCTCTCTCTCTCTCTCTCTCTCTCTCTCTCTCTCTCTCTCTCTCTCTCTCTCTCTCTCTCTCACTCACTCACTCTCTAACTCTCTCTCTCTTTCTCTCTCTCTCTGTCTCTCTCCCACTCACTCTCTTACCTCTGCCTGTCCATCTCTCTGGTCGTCTGCTCTCATCATATCAACAGACGATTCTCGTCTCTCCATTACGTCCGCAATTTGCCGCGCGCGGGATGAAAACGCGCCATCGCGCCAAAATAGCCGTCCGCTCCATTCCAACTCACTTACTCGCTCGCATGCTCTCACTGCTCAATTTGCTCAGAGACAGCCGGCATCTAATTCAATCCATCTCTCGGTGCGTTTTTGCTAAGTGGGTGCATCGGCCGAGACAGAAAAAATGCCGGCTGCCGATGAGCAGAAGGGCAAAAGACAAATAAACATCTATAATTATAGACACGAATACACACAAACAAATTCACGCACAGAAACAAACATACATGCACCTATATACACGTGCAAACACGCATGCACACGCACAAAGTTGTTAAAAATACACATACAGTAGCATGGAAACGCACGGGCGAACGTACGCACACGTACAAACACGCATGCATATATGTATACCGTCTGTATACACATGCATGCTCTTAGGAGTAGTGTCTGAGAAGATGAAACCTTTTGTGTGGCTATGGAAGAGTGTCGCGAAACACCAGAAAATTCTGTGGCTCTATGAACCGCAACAATCGCACATCACAGCTTCGATGTATAAATGCAATTGAGTAACTTCTATGGCGCCAGTAAATAACGAATGAAGAATCAGCCGATGGCGCATCTAAAGGAAATCATAAGTATAGGTTAATAGCCGAAACGAAGAGAGGCAGCCTGGATAATTTGTTAAAGCTGAGACTTAAGTTGAGGACGATGTGACATAAGCGACTGATTGTTATTGCACGTCTAATTTATAACCATAATTAACCATAATTTGTAATAGTTGCCTGCAATTATAATTTGTAACTGTGATTTATCATTTGTAATTGCACTATGTAATCATAATGTGTTATCTGCAGCTGTAATTTATAATTTTCAATTGTGATATGTAGTCATAGTTTAGAAATTGCCACTTGCAATCATAATTTATAATTGCACTTCATAATTTGTAATTGTAATTTGTAATCATAATTTGTAATTCCAACTTGCAATCGTAATCTATAATGGTAATCTATAGTCTGTTGTTGTAATTTCAATCGCAAATCTGTAGTTGTAATTTCACATAAGATTTTTGAAGCGTCATGTGCACTTTCAGAGAAAACATTATCCATCAGTGTCACTCTTAATCAAACCCAAATCAGTTAAATATATCACCGTGCTTTTGAAAAGCATGCATGGAAATGTGTAGAAAGGAATATAAATTATTTCAAGCGTATTTTCCATTTTGAGACTTCCAGTGGACATGGCGGAAAAATATATAGATATCACTTTTTTAAAGATTCCGAAATTATTTGTTTAAGTGGTTTGAACCAGTTGACGCCCAAATTCGCCAATTATAACAGATTTAGGGGGACACGAAATTACGGAGCTCTAGGGCAATTACCGAATAGCTGGAATCGCGGTACGATCAGATATAAAGAGAAAGAGATAGTAGGTAAAACGCACAGACGCCACATGGAGCGAGACATCGAGCAAAAACGGACAAAATAATCCATCATTAAGCCGATTGTACGGATGCATAGAGATACATGATACATAAATCAGAAAGGACATTAGGAGATAGGTATCGGGCAGAACGAACAGAAACAGAGAAATACATCAATCCGAAAGGAGAGATATCAAGCAGAAAGGATAGACATAAGGACAGAGATGTAGACAGGCACAACTCGCAGCTGCAGGGAGAAATCCAAAATCTGGATCCAGAAACCAAAAAACTAGTTCACCAAGAGCAGTTCTAGTTTCGGGAGCGCTCTTGAACTTGCTCTGTCAAGAAAGATTTGTGAGACGCAGTATAGCAGCATCAAAGACAGACACACAGACAGACAGACATACGTACAGACACTTAGAGGAAGGAACAGAAGCGACCTAATAAGCCCACAAGATTTATCACTAAAAGGAGGCAGTGTAATGGTAGCGGAAGCTCTTTGAATTGGCACCAAACAAAAATCATAAGTAAATTATTTATTGAGTCGAGGGGAAGGTTAATTCGGAGGCTATTCGGTGCGAGAGTTGTATATATTGTGGAATGGGGTGGATGAAAGCACTGTCGCATTGCGGCATTGGACAAAAAAGATATTTTTAGAGGGAGTTATGAAAATTTGATTATTAAGCATTAGAAGGCTAACTTGAAATGGCTACAAGTTCCAGCGCATAATTTTGTGTTTTATAGCCATATTCTATTAAGAATGTTGCGCTATGTTATACAATGTTAAGTCACTTCATACACTTGAGAAACTTAAAACCTTATGCTATGTTATGCTAACATGACATTGTTACATAATGGTATAGCAAGTTATGTTACAATAAATTATATTTGTTAAGTTTATCTGTGCTATTTTTCATTATAGTATTGCTGCTATTATCTTTGCAATGTTCCATTATGTGCAAGTTATCCTATACAAGGTACTATCATGTTATCTTAAGTTACATTCTAACATATTATGTTAAATTATTCTATGATATGTTCTATTGTGACTTTGTGACTGTTATCTTGTGCTTTATTTCATCGTTTAATATTATGTCTTTTTGTACAAATGTTTGTTATATATTGTACCAGTATGTTTTATCAATGTTATGTTCAATTGTGCTATATGACATTATGGTGTAAACATGTTAAGTATGCTACATCGTGTTTCAAAATGTTGAATCATTTCATACCACTGTGTCCTTTTTCCAATGTTTTGCCGCCTCTAATCATGCTGCATCACACCAGGTGTATCATGATAGAACCATGTTATCACTGAAATGAAATGATATGCAGTGTTCTCGTTACACTTGTGCATGTTGCTCCATACACCACACAGACACACACACACACATAAACTCCTATAATACAGGCACATGCAAAAAAACGCGTTTGCATCCATCTGAAAGGTTGACGGAGTCTCTGAGAGAGAGGGAGAGCGAGAAGGAGTGAGAGACAGACAGACAAACAGAGAGACAGAGATAGAGAGACAGAGACAGAGACATAGAGAGAGGGAGACGCAGAGAGGGAGACAGACACACATACAGACAGACAGAGACAGAGGCAGATAGACATATACACAGATGGACAGATAGACAGAGAGAAACAGACATACAAACAGACAGACACAGACAGACAGAGACAGAGACTGACACAGAGACGAAGAAAAAGACAGGCAAGACAGACAAACAGACAGAAACAGGGACAGACACGAAAACACAGACAGACATAGACATATAAAGAGACAGCGACAGAGACACATAGAGCTAGAGACAGATCATAGAGCTGTGCATTTCTCTCTCTTCTGCAACGCGTGCGTCGTGGCAGTCAACGCGTTATTGGACTCGCGCGGCGTCTCAACGTCGAGCTGTTATTATTGAACAAGCGAGACAAGGACGGAGCGTATAGTACGTTCAGCGGCGTCCCTTCAATATCTCGTCGGCTTTTGCGACTTCCTCTCTCTAGACGGGAATTCATACTGCAACGACGACTGTATCATGTTCCAGCGGAAACGAGGTATGTGGATTTTGAGTGCTTTATAACGCTCGAAGGCAGAAGAGAAAAAATCAAATGCAGAACACACTACAGTACGTAGAGTGTGACGAGGCGCAACGTCAAGCTCGTATGATACTTCAACATGTCGAAATTCGGCAATGCCAACTTTCGGTTAAATATCGCATTTACCGTCGATGAAGTGTCTGACTTTAGCAGTTAGCTGTTTGTCCCGCAGTTAGCTGTTTGTGAGGCGCCCTTGTAGCGGTATGGCCGCGTAACGGCGCCATATAAATTGTCGTTATTATTATTATTATTATTATTATTATTATTATTATTATTAAACATTATGCAAAATAACTCCGTTTTTATCCAACCTGTTTAGTCCTATATTTAATATAGACGTCCCTGGGAAGAAGTCCCCTAGGGCTGGATTACCCAAAAATCGCGAAGTGAGTATACATGTAAATAGCACCATTTCCACCCCCCCCCCCCCCGGGGCCAAGTCAATGAATAGGAATTCTCCCATCCCTAAAAACCGAGCCGGGCTTGTGTCCAGGCACACATGGACATGTTGGCAAATTTGAGTAAAATATAAGAAAAGACTAAAAAATAAAAATAGTCAGAAAATTTTGCCGATGAAGTTTTTTCTCGCCCCTCCCCACCCTGAAGCCCGAATTCCTCCTCCCCCAACCAGGGGGAACTAGATAAAACACTGCCTATATAACAGCATACCTATAGGCCTATAGTTATACTATGCAAGCAATGTCACTGAATGACTTGGTACAGGGGCGGATCCAGGGGGGGCCAATCCGGCCATGCCCCCCCCCCCCATTTCAAAAATTTCCTTTTTTTGACCAGCTATTTTGCTCGGAAAGTAGACGTGGCCCCCCCCAAAAAAAGTAGTTCCATAGGACTTTGGCCCCCCCTTCGAAAATTTCTGTATCCGCCCTTGACTTGGTATCATTCATATAATTAGTACGTACGCAAAAAGCCGTATTTTCGATCCGTCCTCTGTTACAACTTGTACATTCTGTGGACCCTCCACGCATGCGTACTGCATACACACACAAATTGTTTATTATTAGTTAGTATTTCTTCTTGAACCAAAACACACAGTAGGCCTACAACTATAATGGCATTGAACGCAATGATTTATAATTAAATGAGCGTCGCAGACTCGCAGACCCTCCCCACCCTTGCCAAAGTTATTTAGCTAAAGCCGTCTATGAAACATTTATTCTACCGTTCTATTTGGTTTGTTAGACATCCATCGTAGGCCCCTATTTGTTAAAAAAAATAACTGGTATGGAGTAGCATACTGTTCATACCCGAACGGAATATTATTGTAATGTAGGCCTAAAATGACATCGTGCGACTATTATAATAATTATTATAGGATAGGCTAACGCAGAGTTATAAATAGACTAACGTGGATGTCATAATTAGATATTTATTTTTCGTACGTACATCTTGTCAAGACCCGCCCCTGTACGAAAACATGCGTTAATCGCCTAAATCCGGGTCCCCCTCCATGTGTACGTGTAGGACCATAATTATGTAGAAGCCAGAGATGTCACTCTGAATTTTAATAAAAAAATGTAATGTCAAATCCGGCCGAAAAAAGGCTAGAAAAAAGCTAGATTGAGAATTTTCTAAGAAATACCTGGATTTTTGGTGTCTGAGATTTCGACATTTTAGTCTGTTCGCTTCAAAACCCAAAACCTTAAACCTGGCAACTTTTTCCCGTCTTTCTTTATTCATATACTTTTACCTCAAACTTTTGTACCTTCAAGGATGTCTGAAAATCGCCGTCAGAAAAAGCTAGTTCCTGACGAAATAAAACCGATAAACCTAGACAGGACCAAAAAACTCGACCTAAGTCAAAAAGCTGAGCGGCATTTCCAAGGCAGCCCAAAAGACGAGCATTGCAAATATCTATTCCTACTGTTGGACATGCAATGTCATGCATCTTCATTACGACCTCTAATACAATGTTTCCTTGCTTCCTTACTTTAGTTTCCTCTCTATTTTCGCCCTGTCTTCAAAAGAACAACCGTGTATTAGAGATGGCACCGAAGACGCAGAAGAAAAAGAAATTGTGGTCGGCAAAATGGATGCAATGCTTTGCTGAGTGGAATGCAGTCGCTCCATGGTTATTAGGCGCAATTTTGTATTGACTAAGCGCTCGTGAATAAGCTGGTTCCCGCGACTTCGCTTTTTGGCCGGTGTCGAAGTCTTGAAATTACAACAACGGTTACGTGGGTGGGTGGTGGATGGATGGGTGGATGGATGGGTGGGGACGGACGGACGGATCATATCATGGGTGGATGGATTGTGGAAGGATGGATTGGATATCTGATTTGATTTGAATGGATTGTTGCTGTATCACGGATATAAATTATAGTTGTATGGATAGACGGATAGGTACGTGATAGGTGGATAGTGAGTCGGATAGATGGGATTGATATGTAAATGAGTCATGGATTGATATGTAGATGGATGGACAAATAGACGGTTACATGCATGTAGATGGATGGAACTTATTATCGCTAGGAACAGATGTTTGTTTCAAGGCATTTGACAATCGAGCGTCGATAGACAGAATGGCAGACAGCCACACACACACACGCACGCACACACATACACACGCACACACACACGCACGCACACACACGCGCACGCATGCACACACGCACACACACGCACACAGACAGTCAGACAGAGAATAATAGATTTGTAGGTATGCATAGACCAAACGAGCAACATAACATAGGTGAGAAATGTGGAGAATGAGAGTGTGATAAAGAGAGAGACAGCAAGAGCCATAGATAAACACCGATAGATAGACAGACTCACAGACCGAGTTCAACAGGCACACATAGACACACTGACAGAAACAGACAGACAGACTGACACAGACACAGGCATAGGCACAGTTAGACGGACAGGCGCTGACTATTTCTTGGGCTCGAAGAAGGAAGACTTCTCGTGGCCTGAGGTCAATAGAAACGGTTGCTTCAATTAGTAACCCATCGCAGATGTATAATCCTCGGGCATTGACATTCATCAACGTGGCGTCCTCCGTGGCAGTCGGCCAGTCAGGCAGAGCGCCAGACTGATGAGAAGGGCAATGGTCTCACACATTCATCCCTGCCACGTTGCATCCCCAGAAGGGCAACGCGTAGTAATAATGTCAAGTATGATATTATTATCGGAAAAGATCAGGTATACCCTGTAGACAACATTGTATATATAGAGTTAACCTACAAGATAGAATAACGTTAGGTTACAGTGTTTAATCTAGGCATCTTCCGGGGGGAGGGGTCGGGGGTTGGAACGGTATCCAGGAATGGCATCCCAGAAGAATTTTTGAGTATATCTAGGCTACGTATTGCGTCACATGAACGGTTTTTTGGTGTTAGCCGTTACCAGAATATAGAAATAAAAAAGACGATTACTGAAAAGTCATCAGACGTAAAAGACAGAATTTAGAAAATTTTACCGGAGTGTATAATTATATAGCAATAGGTGCCTGTTTATTAGTATTTGAGAAAGACAATTTGACCAAAAAAATTATCGCGCCGTTGTCCGCCTCAGCGGTGACCGTCGATCCGAACAGCCGTTTGCCCCACTCTCCCCAGAGACGTCAACCCACCCACCCCAACAGGGGACTAGATTAAACACTGGTATTATAGAGCAAGATAAAGGGACTGTTCATATATTATTACATTCGCAGGGAAGGCCACCGGATTTAGGCGATTTCGCGCAGGGTGCAGAGGCGGGATGGGGGAGGGCTCTTGGCAAAATGTACATATAAATAAAAATGTAAAACGTTACTGTTTGTTACCTCGGATCTCGGAAAGTTCTTGACCGATTGTTTTGAAAATTCCCAAACCGTTCCATTCGAACATGATGATGATGATGATGATGTATGTATGTATGTATGTATATGAACATTTATATAGCGCCTTACAATAACCTCACGAAGGCGCTTAACGCAGCTACCGGGCAGTTCTGAACAAGTGCGACTTAATTAACTTTGAGAATGTTTCATGGGAAACACGCAACGCAGCATCACGAATTGCCAAAGGAAGACTGTTCCAGTATGAAGGTCCAGTACACGAGAAGGCGCGGTGTGTCCGCATCACTGTACGGGAGCGTGGGACTATCAAGTCCCCACGAGTCGCAGAGCGCAGAGACCGACGACCTGGTTGGCTGGAGACGGGAATACAAAGTTCCCGAATGTATTCTGGCGCCAGGCCAACCACTGACGCTCGTCCCATAACGATGATCTTGAATATCGTTCTGTCCACGACCGGAAGCCAGTGCAGCGTGTCACGCATATATGCTGATATATGCGAGAATTTGGGCAAATCAGCGACGACTCGGGCGGCGCAGTTGAGGACAGACTGAAGCTGGCGTATCCGGCAGTTTGGGAGACCAGCGAGGACGGCATTGCAGAAATCCAGTCGGTTCAGCACAAACGAGTGGACAAGAGTGGCAGCGGCTTCATGTGATAGATTGCGCCGAACGACTCTGATCTGGCGCAGTTGGTAGAAGCAAGACCTGCAGAGCGATGATGATGATGATGGTGCTCTGCCCGAAGGCAGGTTCATTGGCTTTACGCCCCTGGGGATGAGATGAGTGAGGTGGTTTCCCGTTGCCTTCCTCACAGACAATGATGGGTAAGCAACTTGCCCAAGGTCGCTCCGCAGGAGCTTGCGCCCCTGCGTCCCACACGTGCTAGCCCGAGATATCTAAATCTCTGAATGTCAACTCCCAGCCCGGGGCTTGAACCGCAGTCCGTTGCAACCAACAGACGAATGCAGCCCCCGCTTACCGGTGTAGCTAACTAGGCCATTCGAACACAAGCATGTTTTTATAATGCCTTTTGGGGAAAAGCGCAATCTTTACGACCAAAAAACACAACTATGCGATCTATTCGAGCGATTTCGATTTCAAGTCTCACCCGATGTTGCTTTCGAATACGACCGTCTATTTATAGCGCACATACGTGCGTCCTTTTATAGCCCCTTTTATAGCGCATATATTTATCCAGCTGTTGGTTTGAACAAAATCAAGGATCTCGGTAAGTTCTTCACCGATTGCTTTCAAATTTTCACACAACGTTCCATTCGAATTCGATCGCCAGGGTTTTTAATAGGCCTATGCTTTTTGCGAAAAAGCGCAATATATCAAGGATCTATGAACGTTTTACGGACAGACGGACGGACGGAGGACAACGGACGAAGAGGGACGGAGGACGGAGGGACAAAGGAGAGGAAGAGAGGGGTGAGTGAGGAAGGGAGGGGAGGGTGCGGGAGGAAGAGGGAGGGTAAGGAGGAAGGGGAGGGATGGAGGGAGCTAGGGGAGGGATGGAGGAAACGGGAGGGAGGGTGTGAGGCAGAGGAAGGGTAGGGGAGGCAATGGGAGGGGAGGGGATCGAGGGAGTGATGGAGGAAACGGGAGGGAGGGGAGGGAGTGAGGGGAGGGATGGAGGAAACGGGAGGCAGGGGAGGGAGGTAGGGAGCGAGGGAGGGAGAGTCTTTTCAGCCACAGCAACGCGTGGCCGGGTACAGCTAGTGCAAAATAAATGTCTAATTATTACGTCCACAGTCTAGCTAATTTTTTTTATAACTCTGTATGCCTATTGTCCTACAGTCTCCTTTTGCATTTGATTACTTCTTCTTCTTTCCCTTCTGGCTAAGATTAATCCCTCGCTGTCTCTTTGTTGTTCTGTCTCCAGCGTCTTTCTTTTTCAAATCAAGAAATTCCATGTCCTGCTTGATCATGTCCCTCCATCTCTTCTTCTGTCGTCCACGGCTGCGGCGTCCCTGTACTTCTGCACGCGTGATTCTTTTGATGCTACCGCTCTCATCCGACCGCTCCATGCCCATAGGCCTACCACCTCAGTCTGGTGGTGGTATGGGCATTTGATTACATTATAATTAAATTTAAAATTTTTGCTAAGATCTAAACAGTAACCCATAAAAGATAGGCCTAACACATTTTCCTAGCACATAATTAGGATGTTTAACAAAAAATAATAAATAGCAGTATACGGTAAATTAGTTTTATAGAATAAATATAGATGACTTTAGCTAGTTTTTTTGTAACTCTTGTTGAGATTACTTCTATGTACGCATGGAGAATTTTCGACAAAATGTGAGTTGCAACAGGGGTCGCAAATACGATTTTTTTGGCGTACGTGATAATTTATATGGTGGGCCGTAGTGTCAAATTGGTAGACCCCTATATTAAGTAACGGCATAAAAAGTCGTAAAACTGTAGCATATTATGCCATTAAAGTTTAAACCGTCACTATTGCCAAGAAGTGTGCTCCCAATACTGTTTAGACATAGCATTTTGCAATGGCAGTATCAACGCAAGTTTCCAAAGGGAAGCAATTCAATAAATTGTTTTATTCGCCATAAAAGACGCTAAAGCAGAAACGGGTAAATCCTGAATGCTGATAATGGCGTTAGGCCTAAGGCCAAAAAAATAACTCGCTATCTTAATCTGCACATAACCAGTGGCCTGAATAATTAAGGCATTTCTTGTCGCTCGGGACCAGCTATTTTGCTATTTTGTGCCACTGTTCGGTTTTCGGTAGACCCTATCTGACATTTCCCTTAATTGAAAGAAATCTCTTAACAAATCCTGCGCCATGTTTTTTTTTTAAATCGGATTTTCCGAGACGTCACAGCTGGCGGAAAGAAGATACTTATCCGACCGCCTGATCTGGCTTAGCATGTAGCGCCACCTATACTTTGCCGATGTCAAGTGTGCACAAGACCTTGCATAAGACAGGCAAACAGGCGGACAAGCAGACATGCACACAGCACTCCCTTTGCCCGAGGAAACTGGCTAATTGGCGTCTAGAATAAAGACCGAACACGCGGGGTTCGACTGTTTGTTAAGCCAACAAAGTCGGATTTTTTTTTCTTTTTGTCTTTTCTCCACATGAGAATATTAGACGTCGGCGGAATTTCTCTTGGAAGGAAAATAAATAATCAAGTAAAAAGATTGCCTTCCAGTTATTCATCATACTTTTTTCTAACTATCTGCGATCGAGTGTTTGCTTGCATCTGCCTGTGTGTCTGTGTTCTTAGCCTTTTGTCTATAGGCCTACGCCTGTATCGGGAAATCTGGAATGATCCAGGAAACATCTTATACTATACGATTTCGCCGATGATGTATTGAACGCATAATAGGATTAGAGGGATGAGAGTGTAGCGACGAAAGCGTAAGGAGGCGTAGAGAATGTCGATTATATATATATATATATATATATATATATATATATATATATTATATATATAAATTTTATTGCATTTATACATGTCATACTTACACACAGGTATATATATATATAACTATAAATATATATATTACAATTATACATGTCATACTTACACACAGCTATTTATATATATACTATACGGATATATATACGGATATAATAGTATATATATATATATTACATTTATAGGCCTACATGTCATACTTACACACAGGGTCTATTATACCTATACGTGCACGTATATATGTATATATATATATATTTATAATATATTATATATAATATCTTGAAAGATGTAGATCTCATAAGACACGTCCATTGCAATTTGTGGCGGCATATTCAATGAATATCAAGAGTTTTACGTTAAAACTCGTTTCAGCAGTTTTCGTGGGCGTGTGTGCGTGTTTGGGAGCGCGGGTGTGCTCAGATGCATACGTGCCCGACTTCGTGCATAATATTATGTCGGTCTGGGGTCCAACATATTTTCCTGCCGTAAAATCAGATATTAATAACGCAGTTGACGGCGTTGAAAGATTTGAGGAGCGCAAGAAAGGAGTCTCGGAAGATCACAGGGTAATCGGATCATGCGCCGAGTCGTCCTTCGATCCTACTACCTTCGATCCTTTCAAAGGGACATTAATTCATGTGCTTAGGACTGCACGGAGCCGTTGTTCGGGTAGGCGGACGCCGTGGGTCAAAGGTGACTTGTTCGGGGGGGGGGGATTGGGTGGGGGGTGTTTTTGAGTGCGCACGTAAGACGGGTCAGAAGCAAGGTTGGGTCAGAAGGGTAACGTATTATGATGGAAGCCGGTGGAATTGGCTGAATGCCTAGTATACCCTTTGCGTAATTGGCACCCATGTACTAGACGACCTCGCCAGTGCAGTGAGACGGAAAAACATAGAGACTGATAAATAGACAAACAGAGAGAGATAGACATAGACAGCGGGCTATGGAATAGACGTAAGCTTATAATACACGTACTAGATCACACCAAGAAAGATACATACATAGACAATCTGTCTATGTAGACAGACAGGCAGACATAGACAGACAGACAGACAGGCAGACATAGACAGGCAGACATAGACAGACGACAGACAGACAGATAGACAGACAGACAGATAGATAGACAGCTGGTTATGAAGTTGACGTATACACGTACTGCATCACCCCAACCCAAGAGGGAGACGGAGATATAGACAAATGTAGACAGACTGACAGACAGACAGACGGACCCAGGCAGACAGATAGACAGAGACAGAGGGTCAAAAGGTATACGTGCACGCACTGGATAACTCCCTGTTACAGTAACTTGCCACCCGCGTTGTGTGTGAAGAATGCGTTGACAGTGATCTACTACATCCAGCAATGTCACAGAGGGATACTAATCATTTGCAGGCAGACAGACAGGCAGACAGACACACACAGACAGTCAGACGGGTATAGAGGCAGACAGAGACGAAGCAAGGATCACGTCTGTTTCGCGTTTGCCGTCACGAATGTTTTCATTGGAAGTAAACAAGTAAGCAGTTTAAGTTTCAGAGTCGTAATAATTGAAAAGTACGCAACCTCATAGTGAAGGAAATGCAGACTTACTGACTGACCGACTGGCTGGCTGACTGGCTGAATGAAGGAAGGAAGGATTGAAGGAATGGATGAATGAATGAATGAATGAATAAATGAATGAATGAATGAATG
Organism: Lumbricus terrestris; assembly: GCA_949752735.1. Classification (NCBI taxonomy): domain Eukaryota; kingdom Metazoa; phylum Annelida; class Clitellata; order Crassiclitellata; family Lumbricidae; genus Lumbricus; species Lumbricus terrestris. The sequence continues at coordinate 3,121,893 of OX457050.1, forward strand.
GATGAATGAGCGAGATAGCGAACGAATGACCGAATGACTGACTGACTGATCGATCGTGAGTGAATGAATGAATGAGTGAATGAATGTTTGAATGAATGAGTGAATGAATGTATGAGTGAATGAGTGAATGAATGTATGAATGATTGAATGAATGTATGAATGAATGAATGATTGAATGAATGTACGAATGAATGAGTGAATGGATGTATGAATGTATGAATGAATGGATGTATGAATGTATGAATGAATGAATGAATGAATGAATGAATGAATGAATGAATGAATGAATGAATGAATGAATGAATGAATGAATGAATGAATGAATGAATGAATGAGTGAGTGAGTGAGTGAGTGAATGAATGAATGAATGAATGAATGAATGAATGAATGAATGAATGAATGAATGAATGAATGAATGCGTGAATGAATGAGTGAGTGAATGAGTGAGCAAGTGAGTGAGTTAGTGATTCGGTTAGCTAACGAGTAAGTAAGCTAGTTATTATTTTGGTTTGTGAGTAAGTAATTGATGAATCTCTATCCAAGCACCTACGAACCTTTGCGTGCATCTGAATTGAAGCGAAGCGCATTGTATTGACAACTGCATCACAGAAGAAGAAGATTGTGTCTCTTTCTAGGCTAAGGAATTCTGGTCGGACCACGCCAGGGAAATTACGCGACGGAGAAGGAATGGAGGGGAAAATGATGCATTGTTCGCCTGAGCTTCTTCCCTGTTGGGATTTGGGGAACTTTTCATGTGACACCTAGCCGGGGGAGATGCGGCTGGACACTGAAAAATGAGCGGGTTCTATATAGATCTATAATAGTCCGTATATATGGGTCGCAATAGCTCTTCCCATTGTACTCAGATCCAAATACTTAAATACTTAGGCTATACTGCGTCGTAAAATTATTTGAAACATATTGAGCCAAGGATTTTTATCACTCATCCAGCTTCTGTTTTGACCATAAAAATTGAGCATTAATGACCTCGGTTCATCACTCATCAAACTTTGAATAAAATTCGGCTCTAACCAGGGGCGGATCCCGGGAGCAAATCCGGCCATGCCTTCCCCCGCCATTGAGAAACGCCCACAGAAAGTGCCCCCCCCATTTGGTTTCCGAAAATTTCTGTATCCGCCCCTGGCTCTAACATAATAAATATATTATATCCATTTATCATCGAAATTTTGGTTCAGCTATAAATATTCTCATCTCTGATCCAAATTCTATTTTTACTACAATAATAATTCAGCATCAGTACAAAATAATTATTGTTTTTCATCCAACTTCTATTTTGACAATTATTGCGCTCGTCCAATTCCTATAATGTTACTAGTACTTACTACGGTAAATTCACGTTTTCGTCTCTCGTCCAACTTTTCGTTTCTCTATGCCATTCTATGGCAATATATTTTATGAGCTGCTGTATGTAGCTTATTGGGATTTTGTATTATTATGTGCCGTACTGTAACGGCGTATACACACTACACTGCAGGCACCTTTTGAGTGATCTGCCTCCACATCAAACGTCCAGCGGTGTTGAAGCCTCTCACCCGATCAATTTATTGAACAATGAACACGAGGAAGACCATAAGGAGGCTGCGGGATCTAAGGGATAAGAGGAATTATGCGATAAAACTATAGGGTGAAATAGGATCCGTTGGACTATGATATGATATTAGGACAGGGAATGTTTGGAGAGAATGGGAAAGAATGGGGTGGAATAGGAAAACATTATATGATAGAAATTATATTATTATGATACCGTAGAGCTTTGGAGGCGTGGATGTGATGGGAGGAAATGGCATTGGATAGGGGAAGATAAAACAAAATAAATTGACGTCCATTTTCCACGCCAAAATGGCTGGTGAGAAAGAAAGAATTTTCGAAATGCGGGGGCCATGGCCGGATTGGCCCCCTGGATCCACCCCTGAATTTGATGAACTGAGATGAACTGAGTGGATATGAGACTAACTGAGACAGAATAAAATGCTATCGGATCGGATAGGGAACGACGAAATAGGATTAACTAAGCTATGACGAGTTGGAATCAATTGAGATTATATGGTATGATAATTTTTATGAATATCATTGAGACAGGATAATTGTAATCTAATCAGTTTGAATCGGATTGGATAAGACGAAATAGAGTGAATTAGGATGTGGAGACTAAATTGAAGACTTGAGATGAACTGAGATAGGATAGGATAGGATAGGACAGGACAGGATAGGACAGGACAGGACAGGACAGTATAGGATAGGATAGGATAGGATGGGACAGGACAAAATAGGATAGGATAGGATAGGATAGGACAGGACAGGACAGGACAGGACAGGACAGTATAGGATAGGATAGGATAGGATGGGACAGGACAAAATAGGATAGGATAGGATAGGATAGGACAGGACAGGACAGGACAGTATAGGATAGGATAGGATAGGATAGGATAGGATAGGATAGGATGGGACAGGACAAAATAGGATAGGATAGGATAGGATAGGATAGGATAGGATAGGATAGGATAGGATAGGATAGGATAGGATAGGATAGGATAGGATAGGATAGGATAGGATAGGATAGGATAGGATAGGATAGGATAGGATAGGATAGGATAGGATAGGATAGGATAGGATAGGACAGGACAGGGCAGGACAGGGCAGGAAGGACAGGAAGGACAGGACAGGAAGGACAGGACAGGACAGGACAGGACTGGACAGGATAGGATAGGATAGGATAGGATAGGATAGGATAGTGAATATGATCTAGTCGAGCAATTCATCTGTGTTTGGTCAGCTTCAAGTGCCATGGCAGACGTCATGTGTAAACTTTTCGGCGATGGACAGGAAGACAGGAAGCCAGTTCATGTGTGCTGTTTCCTTCAAAGACTGACCTCTTGTCAGTTCGCAGACGCTGTCTCTGGTCTTTGTCCCTCAGTCATCGACTGGTAAATAACAGATCTAATTGAGCTACGTTTCCCACTCGAACTCGCGATGTCCTGGCATGTCTACTGATTGTCCAGCAGACTCCGGCAGCTCTGGTATACTTGCGAAACCCGAACGAACAATGGAATCAACCGGACACTCTTGTTTGCTGTCCTTAATGATCCGGACGTTTTGTTCAATTCCAGGAACGCGGTTGGTGGTGATTGGTTTATAGCAATTGAATCACTGTAGCTGATTGGTTGGAGCAATTGGGTCACTGTAGCTGATTGGTTGAAGCAATTGGGTTGCTCTATAGCTGGTTGAGTTAGCGTGTCACTTCAGCTGATTGTTGAGAGAAAGCAGGTCACTGTAACTGTTGGCTAGAGAAAGTGGATCTATAGGCCTATTACTACTACCACTACCACTGCTACAACTGCTGCTGCTACTACTGCTCCTTCTACTACTACTCCTATTACTACTGCTACAGTAAACTGCGACTGCTACCACAACTGCTACTACTACTACAACTGCTACTACTACTACAACTGCTACTACTAATTGAATATAGGATATCTACTCTAGTCTGGCGCTGCATGCTAGGCCTTGCTCTTGCCTATACCTTCGTGAGCTCTGTAGCCCTACTCTTAGTTTTTACCGTTTCCGCTCCATTCGTTCGACTGAACAAAGTCTACTCTCAGTCCCTTTTGCTCATACTTCAACTATGCAGAACCGTGCTTTCTCGGTGGCATAGGCGCAACCACCCTATGGGACCCACGGGACGCGTCCCCCCAACTTTTGAGTGGTCCCCTAACTTTATTATTATGGTCCCCCCAGCATTTAGGACGTGATTCATTTGGTCCCCCCAACTTTTATGACGTGATTGCACCTATGCTCGGTGGTATAGTACCCTCTACCTGATCTTCTGATCCTCCACTCTCTTTGCAAAAATCTTTCTCATGCTTTCCTCTCTCATCTTAAGACAGGTTTATTTGGTCGCGCTGAGTTTGCGAGCGCCTCTGAGTAGCCCCTTGAAGAGGCGCTATATAAATGCATCTAATGAATGAATGAATAATAATAGCAGTAATAATAACAGTGATGATGATGATGATTAGTGGACAGCAATGGTGATGACGACGACGTCGGCGATGACGACAATGATGATGATGAAGCGGGTAGTTAATCATAATGTCCGCTTTCGTCAAACACTACCCGTGCAGAGAATCCAGAAAATCCGGTTAAAGAATTTACGTCCGAACATAACGTAAATCTATCGTGAGGGAGGGAGGGAGGGAGGGAGGGAGGGAGGGAGGGAGGGAGGGAGGGAGGGAGGGAGGGAGGGAGGGAGGGAGGGAGGGAGGGAGGGAGGGAGGGAGGGAGGGAGGGAGGGAGGGAGGGAGGGAGACATACACCAGACACACTGACAGACAGAGATAGATAGATTTGGCGATTTATACAGGAACGCAGAGTAAGACAGAGTGAGACCGATAGACAAACGAAGACATAGATGGTGGTAGACAGACAAACAGACAGACAGAAAGACAGACAAAGGTAAGAGAGAGAGAATGAGTGATATGGACGGAGAGATAGAGAGACACAGAGAGAGAGACACAGAGAGAGAGAGAGAGAGAGAGAGAGAGAGAGAGAGAGAGAGAGACAGACAGACAGACAGACAGACAGACAGAGACAGAGAGAGACAGAGAGAGACAGAGAGAGACAGAGAGAGACAGACAGACAGTCAGACAGACAGAGACAGACACAGACACAGAGACAGACACAGACACAGAGACAGAGACAGAGACATAGCAGAGAACAAGAGACCAAGAGAGAGAGTTTTTGCCTCTAAAGAAAGAAACGTCGCAGTATGAAGATTGACTGCCTGTAGGGAAGACAGGACGACGACCGCGAAGTCAACTGGCGAGATTAGTCGTAGGATTTCATGGCTGGATACGAACGGACCGTGCGGCGGACAACCAAAGAAAGAGGGGGAGAGTGTGACGAAAGCCGGGAGCCATCCATCACGGTGGAAATACGACGCGGTCAATTCTTTCTTAACCTAATTGAAACGTTGACAAATGTAACGTCACGACACGACACAGTGCAATGCCACTACTACTATACTATAGCGCGGCGTGGAAGCCAGAACAATAGTTGCAAATTGAACTGTAAGACACTGGGCATTCCTTCTTGCCCTCTGGCGACAGGTCTTTGACCTCCTTCTGACTATAATTTGTACAGGGTTATATTCACTTGCACCACGTCGAGTCACTGCAGGGTTCGCTGACTCGACTCTGCGCTCGTAAATAAGCGGGTGCCCTCAATTATTGACGCTTGCGTATTGCTTCAGAAATATTATTGTCCAGCTGTTCTAAGTTGTCCGATGCAGACAATAGAAATTGCATTGATCTATAAATAATGTCTTATTTTATAGGAAGTCTATTATAGCCAATTAGCCATCATACGCTGAGCTTAAGCAGTGATCAAACAATAATAAGAAAAATTATTATTGTTTGTGCAATTTTAATAATAGTATCATTGAACTTTGGAAACACGGAGCATAAGCATAAGCTTGTGGGGCGCGGTGGTGTAGTGGTGGCGTCGTTGTCTTGAAGCCGGAAGGTTCGAGGTTCGAATCCACCTCACCGCGTAAGAACCTTGGGCAGGGCTTAAAGTGTGCCTGGACGGTCATGGACGGCGTCCATGCACTTGTTTTAAAATCTGAACGCCGTCCAGCCACTTATTGGCAAGCTTACCTTGTTACCTTGTGCTGTCAACTCGTAGAGTTCTAGCGATCGTCTTCACACACATTCTCCATTGTTCTCTGTTCGCAGCCAAGTCCCTCAGTTCTTCCAAATTCATGCCAGTTATGTCGTGTATCTCGTCCATCCATTTCGTCCTTGGTCTGCCGAGTCTTCTCCTTCCCTCACCACAAGCCAGCATCATTTCCTTCTCCAGACCATCAGATCGCATTACATGTCCGAAGAATCTTAGCTTCAATCTTGTCGCGAATTGTTTTAACGACTCTTCGTTTTCCAATCCAATTTCCATTCTTATAGATTCGTTCGTTCTTTTCTCTGTCCAAGATATTCTCAACATCTTCCTCCAAATCCACATTTCGCATGCGTTAATCTTTTTCTCCATATTTATTGGTAAGCACAGACTGGAAAGGTAAAGGGCGTCCAGGCACTTCTTTTGGAGAGGTAAGGAGCGTCCAGGCACTTATTTTTCCACACTTTAGGCACTGACCTTGGGCAAGTTCTTCACTCACAATTGCTCAGCGCTTCGGCGTGAAACACCGATGCAGTGTCCGCTCTGCATTCGGGAGCGCCTCTGAGTAGAGAGAGCTTGAAGGGGCGCTATAACAAGTGCACATACAAACAAACAAGCATGAATACATGCAGGCATACTTGCATACTTGCATGCATACACACAATCATGCATACATTCATACTTGTATGTAATAATACATGTACATAATAATATAGGCTTTCATACATCATGCATACATCCGAAGTGAGCATGCATAACTGAATTTGCCAACAGGGTGGAACCTTGTCCTTACGCAGTTGCATCCAAGGGCGCATTGGAATTTGCACTAAGCTTATATAGTCTATACGCAGATTACACGACTCACTCTCATCTACCACGGATATGACATGGGTCCAACATCGGTAGTACTGTTACCCCTTCCCTCCCAGCATACATGTAACACCTTTGCAGGACATAATAGTTTAATAGTGACTCAAGAATCCTCATTTGCCTCTTACATTTAGCATGAATAACCTGACGGATGGGCGCCTGTGTTTATGGCTACCGCTACTTACTTGCATTATTCTTATTGACAAACTTTATCATTACTTCTGAGTTATTGATTTATTGAGTTGTAAGCTTGTGCGGTATGTCACCTGGATTTGTCCACTCTCAAATTAATTAAAGTCATCGTTTTTACGAGTAAAACCCCGAAACAAATTATTTTCGAATTGTTGTTAACAATTGTTGTGTAGTTAGCAACCATGTCCATTGTCCATTTGAAACAATCCCGAAATGGAAAATCCCCCATATATTAACCTCGCAACGTCCCTAGTTGCAACCCGCCCCAGAATTCATCAAAAGCACCAATAACATAAACACTACTTCCTTCTTAGCCAATGAAATTCGTCTATATAATTAATAGAAATTCCTTAGTGCTCCAGACACACACTCTCTCATCTCCCCAATGAAAAAATCGCCGTTTCTTTCCACAGTTAAGGACCGAAGACTCGGCCTAAAGAGACATCAATGGAACCAGTCGGCCGAATAAGCGGATATTTCGGCCGCCAACAAATTGGAATGTGTCGAATCTTTGGTTAGATTTACGCGATGCTTTTGATAATGTCGACCGGGGGAAGATGGGGGGATATTCGAGAGCGTAAATACGGCGGTGAGGCGCGGTGTTTATGACCGCGGTATTTCGGAATGGCCCATTAGCGTATTGAAGGTTTTGACCGACGTAGAAAGTGAGAAAGAGCGAGAGAGAGAAAGAGAGAGAGACAGACAGACAGACAGACAGATAAACAAACAGTCAGGCAGACACAGACAGAGACAGACAGAGAGAAACAGAGATAGAGAGAGACAGAGAGACTGAGAGAGACAGATATAGATAGATTCAGAGAGAGGAAAACAACGAGAGAGACAGACAAACAGAACAGACAGACAGAAACATAGAGACAAAGAGAGAGACAGACACAGAGTGAGGGAGACAGCGAGAGAGAGAGACAGACAGACAGAGACAGAAACAGAGATAATGAGACTGGTAGACATAACTGGAAACAGAAAAAAAGAGAGGCACAGAAACAGAGAGTGAGGCAGGCAAGGGCAGACAGAGAAAAAGGGACAGAGAGAGAGAGACATGGACAGATAGAGGGAGAGACATAGAGAGAGACAGGCAGACATAGGTGGACTGAGAGAGGGACAAAACACAGAGAGAATGAGAAGCAGGCAGATAAAGGCAGAGTAAGACAGACAGAGATGGGTTGCGAGAGGACTATAGACAGAGAGACAAAGAGAGAGACAGACACAGATACAAAAGCAGAGACAGAGCCAAGAAGCAAGCACTGTCGGGTGGTCCTGCCTTAGGCATGGGCAAAGCAGGCAGTTCCAGGGTCCATGACATGTGTCCACAAAAGGGGGCGCCATTCCCCCAAAATGGGCGCCATTTCCACAAAAGTATTTTTATGTGTTTTTTTCACTTGTAACCATTTGTGCAAAATTGAATATTATCCAGCCTTCAGCACGTGCGCTAATAAAAAAATTATGACAAATTACTCAGTTGAGCGTATTATACAAGGCTCTGGCTGATTAATCTTTACATTCTGACGTGGGTTGAGCAATTGAGTGGAATCTGAGGGCGTCAAATGCAGGTATATATTTTGCCTGGGGCGCCAAATGTATGCTTTGTATGCACGGAGCGCTAAAATCCATGCTTTGCCTGGAGCGCCATTTGGGCTAAGGCCCATGGGCAGAGTTTATCAAGAGTTAGGGGGCTAAGTCCCCCCCAGTAGACCCAGGGTCTTCTTTACCGTGCAAATGGTACCTTTTCTCGGACTTAGGCCCCCCAAGAAGGCGCACACTCAGAAATTTTTCCGGGGAAAATGGTTCTGTTCACGAACACGAAGCTTACGAATGACTAAAAAAATTAAATAGCATTATCGGCGAGATTTCAGCCCGAGCACTAAAAAAGAAAAAATATCGGCGCCGCTCGAGTCTCAACCCCGACAAATTTGGCCCCTCCAAGAACGGAAACCAAACTCCGCCCATGCTAAGGCCAGCCCTAGATAGAGGGTTCAAATACCCACCAGAGCAGAAAATGTGTTTCTGTCATATAGGTTAGAGAGGGTTTGAGCCCCAGCAACTTGTTTGACAGTCCACCACGTTATAGCTAGGACTTTCTGGACCCACTTTATGGCTTTGGCGTGAAGTAACCGGATGAAAACAACAGAGAAATTCAATTAGACCAGAGATATACACCAAACCATAAATTATATTAAGCTGCTTTAAATAGTAGACTACATAGTCGAGGTGCGCTGGTCCAGTTTACCTAATGTTGTCAGAGTATAGGCCTACGTTTCCTGAGCCCCTGAGAGTCAGGTAGTCGTTAGTCAAACGTATACAGCTGGTGGATTATTTAAAAGAGATGTTGGCCTAAGCGTAGCCTATATTGTTAGCAAAACGTTGTAGTCAGTTCCATTCCCTATTAGAACCAAAATGAAATGCACAAGATTCCTTGTCATGGAGAGTAAAGAACTATAGTCAACCGTCCTCATTTGCCGACGCGAAGATAATTGAAATCGCTAACAGTGCCCAGACAATTCGGAGCGGACACTTCGGAGCCGGACAATTCTGTGCGGTCAAATTTGTTGCTTAAATAGAAATTGGATTGATGAAAATATTGTTGCTTAAATAGAAGTTGGATGTGATGGAAACAATTCTTGCTTCAATAGAAGTTGAATTAATTATATTGATGAAATTATTGTTGTTGAAAAATATATAGGAGTTGGGTCTGCTTATAAAAATAATTCTTGCTAGTAGCTCTATACAGCTTGGAGTTATGAAAACATTGTTGCTAAAATAGACGCAGGTTAAATGGAAGTTGGATTGATGCAAGCAATCATTGCTCCAAAAGAAGTTGTATTGATGAAAATAGTTCTTGCTTCACTAGAAGTTGGCTTAATGAGAATCGGCTTAGACCTTGGCCGCTCGAAATTGTCCGGGAACCCTACGTATACCTAGGCCGATGTTTGACTTTGAGGCTTTACCCGATGGACCAAGTACCAACGTCTTTGCACTGAGGTTATTGCTACGCAGCTACGATGCGCTGTAAGTAGTTTCCAATTCCTTTTCTTACTGGACTGCGTGGCGCTGAGCACCCGTCGGTTTTCATTATCAACGCTGGTCTATCTTTAGCATGCAGGGTCAACCGTGTGCATACCGTTTCAAGATTAAGGGCACGTGCGTTGATCTACGCGCGTACGATATGCCGGCAACGTGGCGCTGATAGGCACGAGGCCAGCTTCCAATTTCGACATTCGCCCGATGGGAAATGGACGCTAAGCGGTGGAATGAATAGTTGGTGCAGGAAATATTGAAGTGGATGGAGGGAGGGAGAGAGGGGAGTGGGTTTGAGGCTCTGATTTAGACGGTTAGCTGATGAAAGGATTTAGAAACTGAAGCGTTTAATGCATCGAAACGCCAGATACTACTGTATGTATATGTATATGCATGTGTAATATTGTGTATGCATGTGTGTGTGTGTGTATGTGTGTATGTATGTATGTATGTATGTATGTATGTATGTATGTATGTATGTATGTATGTATGTATGTATGTATGTATGTATGTATGTATGTATGTATGTATGTATGTATGTATGTATGTATGTACATGTATGTATGTATGTATGTATGTATGTATGTATGTATGTATGTATGTATGTATGTATGTATGTACATGTATGTATGTGTGTATGTATGTATGTATGTATGTATGTATGTATGTATGTATGTATGTATGTATGTATGTATGTATGTATGTATGTATGTATGTATGTATGTATGTATGTATGTATGTATGTATGTATGTATGTATCTATCTATCTATCTATCTATCTATCTATCTATCTATCTATCATCTATCTATCTATTTATCTATGTAGGCCTATGTAGCTATTTGTTTATTTATGTACAATGGGTTGATATAACAAAAATAATGGTTCTGCTACTATCATGCTGTCCTGGAGAGAAAATTAGACCACATGTTCGGATTTAGTTATCACAGCCTCGTGCTAATAATATTCTTCTCTGCTTCGCGTTTTGAAACGGGAAATTCCGCAGCTGTTCGGCATGATAAAGATTGGTTATCTTTAAGAGTCGAGTTTGCAAACGTTATGAAACAGTAGTGCCAGGCTAAAGTCTGCAGTAGAGAGGAGCCAGTCGCCAGTCATCTTTTACGACGCTACACCGTTAAATAGGAATCATCTCTCAATTTGACCGCGTCGCATGGCCTCTACTCAGACGGTGCCAGACTGCAGCGAGGATAAAGGAGGAGGGCACGACACTAATAATAATCTCTTTATGAGACAGGCTGTCGTTAAACATTAACTACTAACCTTGCGTCAATGATGGTCGCGTTGAGGTCACTTGAAAGGGTAAAAGCCTGGCTCATAAATCCCAATTTGTCGTCATTTTGTTGCAACCACGGTCGTGGAACTTGTCGCTTATACGTCGTCCACGATCCTATAAATACATTATGGACCGAACGCACACACTGTTCAGCGGTTCATTCATAACGGTCGCGTCGCGGTGATCTTGGCAAAAATATCTCTACATGGCTATGTTCATAAATCTGACTTAGCATGACTGTACTCTAATAATTATTTAGCGCACATTTTAAGTTACAAAACTCATTTGAGTGGCAACTTTGGATGCGTTTAGGTGGGAGATTCCTGGTTCAAACTCCGAAATATATAATTTTTGGGGTCACGTGATTTTCTTTCTGGTAGTTAAAGGGTTAAACCGTTCAGAACTATTATAGCTTTGGGATATAATTATAATGGACTACCTCTGACTCAATATTAGCACGATAAATCGGCTAAACAGGCAGCTTGACTTATATAACTTAGTAAATACCTGCCAGAAAGGTGTCTAAAATGTAAAAGCAAAGACATAGAACAAGTGCATTTATCATTAAATCTATAGCTGTAAATATCAAAGGAAATGTAACTTTAAAAAAAACGGGAAAGCGTTGTTTTATTCGAAAAAATAGAAGCAGGAAAAACAGAAAACTAATGAATAAGAAATTGAGAAAAATTAAAGGCATTTATAATGAAATCTTTTCAAATTTAAATTGTAAACATAAGTCCACAAGAGTTCATGCTGATCGACATAGCGCAATTAAAATCTAATCAGAAGTAAAGACAATAGATGTGTACTACATTGTCTATTGTTCTTAAAGTTGTAACTTATACAGGCCTAAGAAATCTATGTCATAGTAACTCTTAAAACTTTCATTTCAAGTAAGGATCTACTTCATACAAGCTTATTTCTCAAAATGTGACGTTAAGCAATTAAATATTGACAGGGGCGCCCGCAGGCGTACGCACTTACGCAAGTGCGTACAGCAGCGGCGCCCGCAGACGTACGCACATAGGTAAGTGCGTACAGCGCGATGACCCAAAAGGTATATTTTTGGGGGGAAAACAAGGTCATCAGTTTTTTCGGCGGATAGAAAAGGTACATTTTTGGGGAAATTTTTGGTTGATGACTAAAAAAAAAAAAAAAAGGTCATCAGTTTTTTCGGCGGATAGAAAAGGTATGTTTTGGGGAAATTCTAGGTTGATCAGTTTTTTCGGCGGCCTAACGAAAATGTTTCCCTGTTCGCCCCTCCATCGAAAATTTCTGTGCGTACAAGAAAAAAATCCTGCGGGCGCCGCTGAATATTGACATTATTCAGATGAAGCCTTGAGAGTATACGGTGAAAACGTATAGAATATCAGCGTGAGCTTATTTCCTCACGCATTTGCAGTCCCTTCAAAAGTTCAGCGTTGCCTAAGCCTATCCTAAATTAACTCTAGGCTACTGTTAACGCAATAATACGGAAATGGTGCTGCTCAACTTTCTGCCTGCAGACCAGAATTCGTTCGATGACCTGTGTGGTCATGCTGATTCCTCGCTCTTCTCCTCTGCATGTAGCCTACTTTACAACTCCAGCCATGTCCTATCTAGGTCCTCTATTACTCATCACCAAGAATGTTTCCTACTCACTCCATCCTCGTTCTCACAACCGTGAGATTCCTCACGCTCACGCATTAACCAGACGTGGTCTTATAACACGGATGCTATTCAAGTGATCTTGATTTTATAACTCTTATTCTTTTTGTATTTATATCCTTTCTCTCCCATATAGTTACAAAGATGTCTAGGTTTTTTAAGTTGCAAACTATGATTTCTTGATTGCATATTTCGATTTTTTATCATTGTACACGCTATATTCTGCTCTCAATGAGCCTCTCATCCAATGTTCCCGCAGTGCGTTTGCAGGCGGTTCAATAAACTACATGTATACTTACTTACTTTCTTGAAGGCTACTGAGTTCCTATCACGACGTCATCTTCTATGGTCGTTAACATCATTTGCGATAAGTTAATAGTTATTTGCTGCCATAGCTAAGCTTAGTATCGCCCTCCTTTTAGTCTATACTTGAGACCGGCAATGCCACAGTGTAGAACAGTAGCAGCGTTTCAAATGATCGCTTTAAGCTGCAAATTCTGCAGTAAGTTTTGACTTACAGTAGATCGGGTATTGTCATCAAGATTGGACATAGTCATGGGATCATTACGAGAGTATTTATATACAAGAGATTAATTATTTAAAAGGTGCCTAAATAGAAATATTATGTTCATCCTTTCCAGTCAATCGGTTATACTATTATTATTATTACATAAATTTTTACGCGCGTAAGGTCACACCGAAATGTGAATCTGAGGCGAGAATAGTCAGCCGCCAGAGGGTGATGCAGTTAAAGGTCCATGTGCTTGAAAGCCAAAGAGAAATAGTGAGTTTTGAGCCGTTTTTTGAAGGTAGAAAGTGAATTTGAGCAACGAAGAGAGAGTGGAAGTAGATTCCATTCTTTGGGAGCAGAGGCATGGAATGCACGCGAACCCATAACAGTTCTGCATCGAGGGGGATTCGAGGCTCAGCTCACAACCTCTAACTACTCATCTTACCAATACCAGCCAGTGAATGAAAAGTTGAATCGATCTTTCGGTGGGTAGCCGAAAGCAACTCAGTGTGCGTGCTGATCTTCTGGTGAACAGAGACAGAAACAGACACAGAGACAGATACAGAGACAGAGAGACATTCAGAGACAGAGAAACACAGAGGCAGACAAAAAGAGACAGAGGCAAGAAACAGACACGGACACAGATCAAATCAAATCAAACCAAAATTTATTAAGGCACAGTGAGTCAGAGCGACAGACAGAGACAGACAGATTGACAGAGACAGATTGACAGGGAGACAGGCAGAGACAGAGAGACTGACATATAGAGATAGAGAGGCAGCCAAAGATACATCTAGAGACAGTATCATTTTCGATGCAGAGAGACATAGTGACTGTTAATGAAACACAGATGTAGTCAGACAGGGCACGAGACAGAGAGAGAGAGAGACAGATGCACACTGACAGAGAAAGAGACAGACAGACATACACGTGGAGTACACAGACAGGCAGGCGGACAGACAGATAGACAAAGAGACACAGAACGAGACACAGAGACACAGACAGACACACAGACAGACACATACAGACACACACACAGACATACAGACACACAGAGATCGTGGGTCTTAACGGACAGTGAATCGTGATTGTGATTAACACTCGTGACAGGCGAACGACGAGATAATTATCGCCGCAATTTATTTTCATTGCGCTACATCTTTTCATTCTGCTTCCTTTCAGATCGCCGCCACTGCAGCAGCTCAACGCGCAGCAGACGACAGGAAAGAAGAAGTCGACGACTACGACGTCAACGATGATCACGACGCGGTCATTCAAGGCGAAGAAGGGGCGTGGCGATGACGTCGTTTCGCGATGACGTCAACAGCACGCGCCACCACCAACTGCACCTCTTGTCGACGATTGATAATTGCGTAGCTAACGATCGAAAGATGGAGGATTATCGACCAATCCCGACGCGAGAAACTAGGTCAGATTGCAGGATTATTACGCAGCGCAGTTCTTTCTGGCGTGCTAATGATGCGGTGTCATGTCTAACAAGGTAGTTGACGTCGCTGCCGGGCGCAAGGCTGGAAAGGAAACCATGGCAACGAATTGTTATATTTTAAGGCGGCCAATCACATTGAATTGTGTCACAACGAGGCGACCAATCATGATCGAAATCGATGTATCGGTGACCTAGTTCTCTGCTGCCGGAGTCAGACGTGCCAGAGTGGTGCTTCAAATGTTTACGGATAGTTTCTGCTAAAGAAATCAATGTCGGAACTTCAGGATTTCGGGCGATCCATGTTGGACTCAGGCTTCACCGGTCGATCTGGGATCCTCCCCACAAGCCAGATGGACGGTGGCCTGGCAGCACCGGTTACCTTGACAATGATCTGGCACAACGACTCGCTCTACTACGATACCACCGACGACCCCCTGGGGGGTTACCCCTACCCAAGTTTCTACTCGATGACCCACATTGCGCTGTCCTCTCTCGTCGTCACCTTCATAATGCTGGTCATCGTGGCTGGTAACGTTCTCGTCATGGTGGCCGTGGCGGTGGACCGTAACCTCAAAGGCACCCAGAACTGGTTCATCGCGTCCTTGGCCGTCAGCGATCTTCTCGTCGGTATGTTCATCATGCCACTGTCGCTCGCCAACGAGCTGATGGGGTACTGGGTGTTCGGGGACGTCCTCTGCCAGCTGTGGTTGTCCACGGACGTCCTCCTATGCACGGCGTCCATCCTTAACCTCGTTCTGATCAGCCTCGATCGCTATTGGTCCATCACGAAGGCCGTTAGTTACGTTCGCGGACGCACAAAACGTCGCGCCGTTGTCATGATCGCGGTCGTCTGGCTGCTGTCGATGGTGATTTGTTTTCCACCGCTTGTGGGCTGGAAGCGCCCGCAGCCGATGAAGTTCGGGTTTCCGCTGTGCATCCTCAGCGAGGAGATCGGATACGTCGTCTACTCGACGGTGGGGTCCTTCTACCTACCGCTGGTCGTTATGGTGATCGTCTACTTCAAGATCTACCTGGTGGCGAGGAGTCACGCGCGGCGACACCGCAAGAAGTACGTCCCGAACTCCAACGGTGGCATGTCGAACTTCTCTGTGGCTAACAACACGACGATGATGAACAACACATCGAGGAATTATTCGCAGCGACGATGCTACGACGACGACGATAACAGTCGGATCAGTCAGATCCCGGAGAACAGTTCGGATCTGAGCAACTCGGTCCACATGCAGGAACCCGACCAGGACGCGGGGCTCAGCTCCGCCGCCGAGAACGGCGCGCAGACGACGCCTGACCGAGAGGGGTCGTCCCTTCAGCTGAGTTGCGCCGGGGCCTCGGATGGGACGTCGTCGCAATCACAGTGTCGGAACCTCGTTGGGTCGGACACCACCACGGACTCACAGGGAGACACTCCGACGAGGTTTCTGCTGCCAAACGCAAGGAGGAATAATCTCCCGGCCGTAAACGAACTGAACGATTCGCCAGCGTCTGAAAGCTCCAGTGGCGGAATGACGACGACGGCTGCTACTACGCCCACCGTGTCCTCCCACAGGCGCAGACGAGCCAAGAGTCTTCCAGGGGGTCTCCACCACGCTGGCGGAAGGGCTGAAGGGGCACCACCACCACCCGACACAGGCGGTCCTCCTCCAAACATCTCTTCCCTATCGGGCATGGCTCGCCATCTCTGGCAGTCGCGATCGCATCGCAACTCACCGTCGCGTCCCCTCGAACTTGCGGACCGTAGCAACACGACCGCGATTCCCACGATCAAAATCTACACGGACGGTAAGGACCCCGACTCGGGTCTCCCGGATCAGCGGACGCTCTTCCGGCCGGCGAGGACCTTCGGGGCCTCAGGCCGCGGAGGACAGGGCCGGGCGCCCCCGTCTTCGGACGGCGGCGTCGACGTCCAGCAGAGGCTTCGGCGGAGGATGGCTCGGATGAAGGAGCGACGGGCGACGCTGGTGCTCGGCATCGTGATGGCGTCCTTCATCGGCTGCTGGCTCCCGTTCTTCTCGCTCTATCCGATTTCGCTGATCGCGGGGCTCGATGTGCCACCAGCTGTGTTCGCGTTCATCTTCTGGCTTGGCTACATCAACTCGGCGCTTAACCCGATCATCTACACGATTTTCAACCGAGAGTTCAGACAGGCGTTTAAGAGGTTACTGTGTGGTCGGAAAAAGCATTGAGTATTATAATCATGCCTATCGATTCGAAACGAGCTCTCGGATTTTAGGCTTGCGGACAGACTGTTACTGACAATAGATATTCCCACGGTGAATGAGTTCAGACCGGGGCTTGAGAGGCTAATGTTCGGCAGGAGAAAGCATTGAGTATTAAACCATCTTACCCGAAACATTCTTAGGTTTGCGGACAGACACTCTTTTCTTGAAGTCGATAGTGGCATGTTGCGCGAGTTCAGATAGGGTCTAAGAGGCTACTATGTGGGTGTTGAAAGCACTGAGCGTCTCTAGGCCTAAATCGGAAAGATTATCAGAGTTGTAAATATTCTGACAGTTGATATATCGACTTTGCATGGATCCCGACAGCGTTTGAAAATCTACTGTGCGGATGTCAAAAGCGTTGATTTTTTCGTGGCGCCTGAGGTATAGAGAAATAGTACAACTAACTGTATATCGAAAGAACGATTGTGCAAAGGAGGCAAAGCGTTTCACGGATTAGGCTGTAAGAGATGAGTCGGCGAAGAAGAATTATACAGTCTTGTGTTCACGTTTGGTGCTATTATAGGAGAAACTTGACACTGTGTATGTTATGAGCGAGTAATAAAGTATCATCGTAATGTTGTGATGAGCTTTACATGCCACGTGAAATTGTAATAAACTTAGGACATGATGTATTACCCTCCAATCTCCTATGTAGTTGTGGGATTGCGTGATTGGTCGCGCTACTGCTCAAGCCTTAAGGTGACCCGGTTCTGCTGCTGACGGCCGCTCTGCCCTTTTGCAGGTACGGCTACTGTAACACTGATCGATTGACCATAATGTATATATATACTTATATATACATAATATATATATATTATGCATATATATACATAATATATATATATATATTATGTATAGGCTAGTAGCTTCGCTTTCAGGTCTGCATTTAGGTGGGTGCTGAATCTGCTGCAGCACCTTGGCCTATAGTTTTGAGCGGCCGCAGTTGTAAATTTGTGCGTGGTGGACCGACGGTTTGTGTAACTTCGCCACTGGATGCACTCTGCCAGTGCTAGTCCAAAGCCTGGATAAATGAGGAGGGCGACACTAATCATCATTGATAATTATGGCAGCATCGTTAAACAGTAACAAGCCGATGGCTTGTAAGGGGGGATTGGAGGGTGATCACATCGCCAGGCCCTCAGTAGGCCTATTGCCTTAATTAATGTGGTCCTGTTCGATTTGGCTGGTCCAGATAATTTTGTTTTCCATTGCCTAGCCAAATGCAACATAAGTTGCATGGTGTTCATTTCAAAACATCTCCTTGTTTTCTTGTTTTGTCGTGTGGGGTGTGGACAAAGTTTAATGGCAAAATTCTGTCGAATGGGTGCTGTATTAGCCTAGTATGCTTTCACGATTGTCTTCAACGCCGAATTCCGAAATACGTTTGGCATTTGGAAATTCATTTAGAGCGCATCTTTCCATTGCAAATGGCAGCCCTCTAGGATGAAAAGGTTAGCTCGGATTTTGCCCAACGACGTGGAAATCCGTTTCCGGTAAGGGTGATGCAGTTTCCTGACCGTCCACAAAGTACAACCAGTGATTGGAAGGCTTCCCAGGAGAGTCGATAAAAAACCAAATTCAATTTTCGGACAACTGAATCGCGAGATTCGTAGAAGATTTACAGCCATGACGCAACGACGCTTTACCCGCTGCACGCACGCAGGGACAGGTTTCGTTTCTTCATAATATCTCTGTAGGCAGAAATGTCGGAGGCATTCTAAATTCCAGAACATCGGCTGTAGACGTCATACGACGGAAAGAAAATTCCGTTTGGCCTTTCCTTTGGGGCTTCCCGATAAAAATAAAGGTTGTTCTGCTGGCGCCCGATACGAGTCTAGAGTTATGATCGGAGTTTGTCGACTGTCAAGTCGACTGAAACGTGAATTCGAAATGTTCTTCTATAATAATAACAACTACCTACTGCACCGCTAGTCGTTTAGTGGATTGATCGTGTGAGATCCTTCACACTGACTGTTGTTCTGTATTTGACTGGATGCCATGCTATTTAAGGTCCCCCCGTGTGCGAACCGTAGAGACTGGCAAGAAAAAGAGACATTGTGGATATCATTGAGGTACTGTCAAACATAATAGACACGATTCATGGAGGCCTATTCGCAGGATAAGAATTAACGGGGGTTCAAAACCTCTAATCTTTCTTGGGACTCCTCAGTACAATCTTCATTGCACACCAGTGGCGTAGCCAGGAATTTATGATAGGGGGTTTGGTTGTTTTATGGCCTGGCCGGATGCCGGATGCCCTTCTTGACAACAACCCAACAGTATTACAGTAAATAAAAAAAAGGGAATAAAGTAACAAAGGGAATAAAGTAAGAAAAATAATTGTTTCTACAAACAATTTATTTTTATTTAAGTGGATAAATAACCTTCAAAAAAGTTTTTCTTAGGCCAATGGGGGGTTTAACCCCGAAACCCCTTGGCTACGCCACTGATGCACACCCGCAACTTCAAATGGTATAAACCAACGTCTGACAGAATATGCCCATGCAGTTCTTTTTAAACCTATGTACAATTCTCATGCCGATCATTCATTTCAATAAAGCCTTATCTCTGCAAGGTCACGTACAATGTACATCCTTCTATTGTTTAGCAAGACTGAAGGCAACCGCGGTATATATGAAAGCACAGCAGGCAATCCATTATGTTACATTACCAATAAATTCGGTGGTGGGTAGGCCTATAAGAGACCTAAAGGAAATACAGAGTGAAGACGAAACAGTCAGACACGTTTCAACACCATGCTTCTGAACAGGGCTGAAAGTGGTTTGGAAAAGTTGCCGGGTCTGTCTTTTGGCCGGAAAGCGCCGAAGGCGCGAAAGTGCAAGTGCCGAAGGCACGAAGCCCATACCGACTAGGGGGTCTGAGGGAGCGTCGTAAGCTCCCCCAGCGGGGTCTGGGGCGGAGCCCCAGCGACCAACGCATTTTTAGCTGTGTTGACCTCAACTAGAGTCCATTTTAGGCTCTGATTTGCCAGCTATTTTATGAACGATAAAGTCATGAAAACTTCAAGAAGAAGTCTTTTTGCAGAGTAGCAGATTATCATGATAACAAAGTCAAAATTTATACTGCAAAAGAAATTGGTTTCGTCTTTACCTTGATCACAAAAGTTAAAAGTTTAGGCCTATAACAACTTTATAAGTTTACAGCTGTCATAATTATGGATGCCTTTTAGGAAAACCCTTTATGGGTTTTACCAGCTCGGGGAACGGACATTTCCTCCCTGGACATTTCCCCCCGGACAATTTCCCCCCAGAACATTTCCTCCCCTGGACGTTTCCCCCCCCTACCCTAGGACATTTACCCCCCGTATGCGGAAACCATTGCTTTTGTCGTCTTCAACAATTTAAACCAGAATATTTTCATCAATCCAGCTCCAATTTAAGCAAGAATATTTTCATCAATCCAGCTCCAATTTAAACCAGAATATTTTCATCAATCCAGCTTCCATTTAAGCAAGATTATTTTCATCAATCCAGTTCCAATTTAAGCAAAAATATTTTCATCAATCCAGCTCCAATTTAAACCAGAATATTTTCATCAAGCCAACTCCAATTTAAGCAAGAATATTTTCATTAATCCAGCTTCCATTTAAGTAATAATTATGTTTGTGCGTTTTAAACGCATAGCTATTTAAGTGGATTCCTTAGCATTTACTTCAAAGGAATCGTTGTAAAAGTTTCAGATTTAATTATACAGGCCTAGGCGTAGGTCTAGAATTCAGGGTAGGACTTGTATGGTCATTTGAGGTGGTATGCACAGAAGGGGGGGAAATGTCCGGTGGGGTAAATGTCCTAGTCGAAATCAGGGGGGGAAACGTCCAGGGGGGAAATATCCAGTGGGGGAAATGTCCGGGGGAAATGTCCAGGGGGGAAATGTCCTACACTCTACCAGCTCAACCTACCCAAAATGTGCAGTTTGAATTCTAATTTTTTAAAGCTAATTCTATGAAGGCCTAGCCTATACATTGTGTATTTTGCAACCATTGCCTAGTGTTGAGCCACTAGCACTATCACTTCACTATGGTTGAAAATCCCAGAGCGAATCCACATCAAAGTTCTCTCCTTAACCTACAACTCCTTACAATACTCCCAGTCCAGATATCTTCGCGAACTGTTCACCATGAAGTCAATCAGCTCTACCCTATCATCGGCCTCTCTTTCTCTCTCTCCGCCGACGGTCACATTTTCAAAATGTTTTTGAATTTACACGCTGCAATATTAGCATGTTAGACTGTCATTGTAGCGAAAATGCTCATCATTACGGCTTTAAAGTGTCTTCTCCTATTGTTTAAATCTGTCAAATTTCCTAACTGTATGGTATTATTTTAACTGTCATCTCCGCAAAATCTCTCATAATTTCTCTGCTGAAAGACTTGATTTAAGAGTTCAACAGATATCTCATTTCCCCAATGGTCAAATTTGATGAATTTCCACATTGCAATAGTAGCATTGTAGGCTGCCATTTTAGTGAAACGGCTCATCATTCCAGTGCCGAAAGTCGCGGTTAATGACTTCAAAAGTGAGCCCCTTTATTTTTAAAATGTTTTTACATAATTATCCACACTGCAGTGGCATCATTTTAAGCTGTCACCTCAACAATTTTCTCATAATTATTTCATTGCTGAACGAAAATTTAATGGCTGAAGTGTTCACTGAATGTCTTCACCACCGTCACCACGTCGTAGGCCTATAAATTTTTGAATTTCCACACTGCAGAGGTAGAATTTTTTGCTGTCGTGGTAACAAAATTGCTCATTATGGATAAACACAGTGGATGACACTCTAGAAATGTATAGAGTCTAATGATATTTCCGAAATATTTCTGAAATTTTGGGGATAACAGCATCTCCATCCCCAACCGCAAATTTCGGGATCCGCCCTCTGGCCCCCTAAGTCTCCGCCTATGAATGCTGCTGCTAATTTAACACCCTATTTCCTAATGTAGTTGCACAGGACTACGGGCGTAGTCCATCCCAGGAAACCGGCGGGCCGCCCATGCAGTAAGGTTATGGTGCACATAACCTCATCACGGGTCGGCGGCATGTTTAACATATCTGCGGTGTATTCATTTTCATAAGCATCTACGTTAGTCATTTGCCAAAAATGTTTAAAAAATCCTTCCGATTTAGCCTAGTTTTTGGCGAATGACGACCTTTTTTAGTCATTCGCAACTGATTTTTGGTCAACAAGCGACCCGGCTGAGACCCGGCAACAGCAGGTCTCGAAAATCGATGCCGGGTCGCAGACCCGGACCGACCCGGCTCACTTTCAGCCCTGCTTCTGAATGAAATTCGCTACGCAACGGGAAGCCAGCGTAACGTTTCCAACATCTATTTTCGCTGTGCGTGATTATTTCTCGGGCAGTTGGGTATACGAATCAGTGGAGCGGCAGAGTTACGAACGGGCTGCATTTGGCGCAACCGGAACTTCTCCATGGCAGACCGGAAGTGAGAGAATTGCAATAAGCCGACGGGCGCCTTGACGGATGAGTGAACGTCTGTCACCTCAACCGTGAACGACAGATTGCGTCATGTGATGTATGTAGGAGTGTGCGTGAATTAGTGTTTGTGTATGTATGTTTGTGCATGGGTGCGTGTGTGTGTGTGTGTGTGTGTGTGTGTGTGTGTGTGTGTGTGTGTGTGTGTGTGTGTGTGTGTGTGTGTGTGTGTGTGTGTGTGTGTGTGTGTGTGTGTGTGTGTGCATGTGTGTGTAATGGTGTGTATGTGCTATGGGCGATTATAATATGTGCTCTTATCTGTGTACGTAGGCTAGCCGTGCGTGTATTATTTTATCAAACGGATTTATGGTAGGCAATATTATGTTATTGATTGATAATACTGCGCATAAATATATATTATCTTAGCTCGAACACCTTGTGTGTGGCCTCGGGCTTGTGTATGGGTTGTCTTGGTCTTTGTGTAAGTATATAGGCCCTAGTTTATTTTGCGCATAATATTAAATCGTATGTGTTATAATTCATATAGTATGAATATGAACAGGATGGGCCAAAAATGGACCGGCCTAAAGTTGTTTGCCAATATCTTGCCAAAAGTAAGACTTTTAAGTCATTATTCTGCAGGTTTAAAGGCAATCCATATTTACAGACAATGGCTAATTTTTCCCAAGACATTTATAACGTAACAAAGTGATGTCACTTTTGGTGAGTCTATCCATCTTTTTTACGATTGAAAAACACAACGCAGAAAAAAGTAGCAAAAACGATTTTATTAAGTCATATCTCAATTGCCAGCTCTGCATGACAGCTATATAACAGACGGCCAATTGCGCAACGGCAACCCTCGGCAAGAACACGTCCTCCAATCACTTTTAATTTTGCTTGTTTTCCCTCGAACGCTTGTCTTGATGACCGTTTCAATGATAATAATTATTAATTTTGATCGTGGTTTCGTTGAGTTTGGTAGGGTTCGCTTACGATGAGCCTGTTTGGAAGTGGAGCTAAATAAATAATGCAATTATAATACGAACAGTAGTCCTATTATACTTGAGCTATGATCTTGCACTAAGAATCACAGATTTTAACTAATTATAAGAACTTAGAAGCATGACGTCTCAAGTCATAGCAAACTATTTGAAACAAGGCGCAGCCTAAGCAATACATGTACATCATTCTATCATAATATTGAACTCGAAGTTTATTTACACCGACATGTGATGCAGGATCGGCAAAAGTTCAAACACATTCACCATAAATCTAGTCACTCGACAGGTACATTATAGGTCGACTATTCATCTAATTTTACCTTCGTACGTAAGCAACTGTGGGCAGAGCTGTAACTGCTACACAGCGGGTCGCAGGTGGCGGATAGCGAAAAGACCATTAGTACGATAGTCAGCTGCGAAATAAGCAGGCTTGCCTGACGAATAAGCAGTCCCGGACCAAACAGCGGTGGCTCTCATCAGGGTCAGGGTGGGGTATGAGGTGACGCTCATATTCCCTAAAAAATGCCCTGGAAAGCCCGAAGACGAGACCATGTCAAGCGAATGCAGACCGCTTAAAGTCTGTGGTCACCAGGAACACCGGGCAGCAGCGGTGTGGAAACACGGCCGTGGCGGAAGAATCCCATGCGGATCAACGGCAGGGACGGACAAACAGGTCAAACTGAACTGCGGTCAGAAGAGGATTTGGGGCCCACTGACTACACCAACCCCAGTGTGTATTATGAGAAGACGACGTCAGAATAACGCAATGGGTGGTGGTTTTGATCCCTCCAGGAAATTGACCACCCTAAGTGCTACTGGAGGAGGGAAGAGCAAGGTTTCGAATGAACTGACAAGTGATGAAGACTCAGACCTAAAGCCAGCAAATGGAGGGCCTGAGACGGATGTATGTCGGAATCTACGGAGCCGAGTGAACCTGCGCAACAACGTTAGAGTGGCGACATGGAACGTGCAGACACTGTACCAAGCCGGGAAATTGGCAAATGTCATTGGAGAAATGAGAAGAGGAAGAGTTGAGATAATGGGTGTTGCAGAGGCCAGATGGACGGGAAGCGGATGTTTCACCAGTGAAACGGAGGAGCTGGTGATATACTCTGGTGCCGACAGCCATGAGAGAGGGGTGGCCATCATACTCTCTAAGGAGGTCAAAAACAGCCTGATGGAATACCGTGCAATATCAGACAGGATCATCTATGTCAGGATGAGAGCAGCGCCCGTCAACATCTCCTTGTACCAGATCTATGCACCGACGGCTATGGCGGCGGAAGAAACAAAGGATGGATTCTATCTACAACTGGAACAGGAAATCGAAAGGGCGCAAAAGAAGGATATATTAGTGGTGATGGGTGATTACAATGCCAAAGTTGGAGGAAATCTGGAGGGAGAGGTTGGAGGACGTTTCGGACTAGGAGATATGAATGAGAACGGAGAGAGAGTGGTTAACTTTTGTCTGGAAAATAATCTGGTCATTGCAAATACCATGTTTAAACACCATGAGAGAAGGATGTACACGTGGAACTCGCCGGATGGACACACGAGAAACCAAATTGATTACATTATGCTCTCAAAAAGATTTCGGAAATGCGTATTGAATTCGAGAGCTTACCCTGGGGCGGACTGTGGATCGGACCACAACCTGGTGGGAGCGGAGCTAAAACTGAGATTTAGGAAACATGGGAGAACAGAACACAGAATTGTATATGATCTGGACAAACTGCAGGACAGCGACGTTAGGGAAGGCTACACAGTAGAGGTGAACAATAGATTTGAGACTCTCCTGGGCTGCGAGGAAGAGAAAAATCCAAATGAACTGTGGGAGGACATCAAAGAAGAAACGAAAAACACGGCAGAGAAATGGCTGGGGAAGAGAAAGAAAAGAAGGAACAAGCCATGGATGACAATGGAAACCTTGAAGTTGATAGAGACAAGAAGAAATCTGAAACCGGGGAAGGATAGAAATGAAGAAGGCAGGAGAGCGTATGCAGAAGCAAAAAGTGAAGTACAAAGAAATATCAGGGTCGATAGAAAAGAATGGTTGAAGAAGCAATGCGAGGACATTGAAGATGGAATGAAAAGAGGAAACACAAAAATGGCTTTCGATGTGATAAAGAAACTCCGGCAAAACGTGATACCTAAACAAAGGAACATCGCAGATGAAGAAGGAAGGCTACTATCGGACATGGAGAGCATAAAAACGAGATGGAGACAGTATACAGAAGAGCTATACAGGGACAGCGAGGAGGACGGAGAAGAGAGGGAACACACCGGGGGTGAAGCGGGAAACGGAGAAAGGACAGCGCCGATACTGGTGGATGAAGTCAGAGATGCAATCAGGAGGCTGCCAAAGGGAAAGGCAACTGGAATCGACGAACTGCCGGCGGAATTATGGAAGGTAGATAGCGAGGAGATTGCAGCGGTCTTCTGCAAGCTATGCAACAAGATACTGGAAACGGAGGAATGGCCTACGGACTGGATTAAGTCAATTTTCGTTGCGATTCCGAAAGTCAAGGGAACAACGAAATGCGAGGAGCATAGAACTATTGCCTTGATCAGCCATGCCAGCAAGATAATGCTCCGAGTTCTGCTTGGCAGGATGCAGAAGGTGGCGGATGAGGAGCTATCGGACGTACAGATGGGATTCAGGAAGGGAGTGGGCACAAGAGACCAGATTTTCAACTTACGAATCATCATTGAGAAAGCAAGAGAACATCAAACGCCTCTGTATATAGCCTTCATAGACTATAAGAAAGCCTTTGACTCAGTGAAGCATAAGAAACTCTGGACAGTGCTAAAAGAAATGGGAGTGGACAGCCAAGTAGTGAAGGTTTTTAAAAGTCTGTATGACAACCAACAGGCAGCGGTCCGCATAGACAAGGAAATCACGGAATGGTTCAGGATTGGAAAGGGGGTGAGGCAGGGCTGCTTGATATCACCACTGTCATTTAACGGGTACTCAGAGAAGGTGATGAGAGAGTCTGCGGATATACTTAGCTGGATCGGAGTAACGGTAAGCGGACGGACAATAAACAACTTGCGATACGCGGATGATATCGTACTCGTCGCTACATCAAAAGAAGCGCTCCAGCAACTAATGGACAGAGTGAATGAAACATCTAAGAAATATGGGCTGGAAATAAATAGTAAGAAAACAAAAGTGATGGTGGTGAGCAGAGATCAAGAGAGGATAGCGATCACATGTAATGGAGGAATCTTGGAGCAAGTGGAGTCGTTCCGTTACCTAGGCGTCATAGTGGAGGAGAGTGGAGATGGAGGCAGGGAGATTAGAGCCAGACTGGGGATGGCGCGAACGGCCATGGGGTCTTTGACTACACTGTGGAAGGACAGAACCATTGGAGCAGGGCTGAAGCTAAGGCTTATGGGGTCACTGGTGTGGCCGGTGGCGCTGTACGGCTGTGAAACTTGGACGCTAAGGAAGGAAGACAAAAGAAGAATATCAGCGTTTGAGATGACAACATATAGAAAGATGCTGAGAGTCAGCTGGAAGGAGTTTAGAACAAACGAATCTATACTGGAAGAGTTGCAGCCAGAGCGGCGCTTGCTGGAGGTGGTGAAAGGAAGGAAGCTGAACTACTTCGGACACATGATTAGAGCCGACAAGCTGCCGGCATTCATATGTCAGGGCTATCTTGATGGAAAAAGGGCTCGGGGAAGGCCGAGGAGAAGATGGATGGATGACGTGAAGGAATGGACGGGGATGGTGATGGCCGATTGTGTGAGGACCGCGAGGAACAGAGAGCAGTGGAGGAAGATGGCGTCGTCGACTCTAATCCCCGATCCGCAGCAATGAGGATGGTCATGACGGACGAAATGCTTCGTTCCAGTGGCCGAGGGCAACGACGACGACGACGACGACGTAAGCAAAGTATAAATAATAAGACAACAAGTCTACTCTCTGGAGAACGATAACTCCGTGAAATATGCGCGCAGATTACGCAAGTATCCAGCTTATTTGTTTCTTCTGAAGCAGCTATGCCTACATTAGACCTTCAATCATTCAATCAAGCTCGCGTCTCAAGCACCTGGATTAAAGAAACACCAAGGAAAATGCTTGCCACAGGTTTTTAGTAGACCTACAATGACTTCGCAACCTGTTTTGAAACCAAGACCATCATTCTTTGGTCCAAAACCAAGGCCAAGACTTTAAAAATCACACTCATATAACCTACTAAACTACTAACAAACTCTCTATCATTGTTATTGATAGCCTATAATTATTATTATTATTATTATTATTATTATTATTATTATTATTATTATTATTATTATTATTTATTAATATTATTATTATTATTATTATTATTTTCTCTACTGCGGCCAAGGGCGGATCCAGGGGGGGGCCAATCCGGCCATGGCCCCCCCCATTTCAAATCACCATGGGACGTGGCCCCCCCCATCCATGGTGGAGCAAAAAAAATTCAGGGTGTCAGTCATGCACAGGAGAATTAATGTATAAATGTAATTAAAACCTATAATAAAAATACTGTGTAAATGTAATTAAAATCCAATCTAAGTCTCTCACGCAATTGCATTGTCTTTATATAAAGCATCGAAATGAAACAATCTTTCAACAGTATCCAACTATGATTTATGGCATGGAATGTATGTTATTCGCGAAGCAGGACGTTTTGGCGCCGCCGTTTTGGCGCCGGACTTTTTGGCGCCGCCGTTTTGTCACCGCCGTTTTGGCGCCGGACGTTTTGGCGCCGGAATTTTTTTCTCCCTCATTCTAAAGTATAAAAATTATCAAATTGTAGGTAATTTTAGGCGGTTCATTTACGCACATTTTGAGTTAAATTTTGTGATGATATTCCACGCCGTTCAAAAGTTATTCCCGAAATAGCTCAGAATGTATGTTCGACGTACACTCCTCACTTGATCTGAAAGGGTCAAAGCTGGTTTTTATTCGTATTAGGTAATACCACAATTAAATTTCATTGGAGCTGGATTGCTGAAAATGTTCTTCCTTAAACTGGGGTTGCATTGATGAACAATCCAACTCCGATTTAAGCAAAAGTATGTTTGTCTGTGTTCAAAAATCTGATGTTAAGTATTTTTTGTCGAAATGTAATAAAACTTCCTTAATTGTTATATGGTATGGCAGTGAGTAGGCCTATAGTCAATGTGGTCACATGATGTACATGTAGTTAAGCTTTTGAATAATAATTGTTGCAATCGTATCTGGCATTCAATAAAATCAGAAAACTGCCGCTATATTAGAACATTAGCCGGGTACCCGGCAGGGCTTTTTTAACGTGCAGCTATACACAAAATGTGCATTTGTAATCGAATTTGTGCATTTGTAGAAGCACTTACGTACAGTTAAAACTAGCCAAAATATCATTGTCCTCCCTTTAGAAGTAATTTACCATTGGTTCGAATTGTTCATTATTGCAATTATAATAAAAAGGTGTCCCACTGCAAATGTGTGCCAACACTAAAGAAGGTGTGCAATTGCCAATTTTTGCCAACACTAAAGAAGGTGTGCTATGGCCAATTTTTGCCAACACTAAAGAAGGTGTGCTATGGCCAATTTTTGCCAACACTAAAGAAGGTGTGCTATGGCCAATTTTTGCCAACACTAAAGAAGGTGTGCAATTGCCAATTTTTGCCAACACTAAAGAAGGTGTGCTATGGCCAATTTTTGCCAACACTAAAGAAGGTGTGCAATTGCCAATTTTTGCCAACACTAAAGAAGGTGTGTAATTGCCAATTTTTGCGAAACCTAAACAAATCCAATGGTTCGAATTGTTCATTATTGCAATTATAATAAAAAGGTGTCCCACTGCAAATGTGTGCCAACACTAAAGAAGGTGTGCAATTGCACAACTTTTTTGTACAACAGCAGTGTGCTTTAAAGCATCATTATTTTACTTGCACACCTTTATATTACAATTGCAATAATGAACAATTCGAACCAATGGATTTGTTTAGGTTTCTAAAAAATTGGCAATTACACACCTTTTTTAGTGTTGGCAAAAATTGGCAATTGCACACCTTCTTTACTGTTGGCACACATTTGCAGTGGGACACCTTTATATTATAATTGCAATAATGAACAATTCGAACCAATGGATTTCTTTAGGTTTCTAAAAAATTGGCCATAGCACACCTTCTTTAGTGTTGGCAGAAATTGGCAATTGCACACCTTCTTTACTGTTGGCACACATTTGCAGTGGGACACCTTTATATTACAATTGCAATAATGAACAATTCGAACCAATGGATTTGTTTAGGTTTCTAAAAAATTGGCAATTACACACCTTTTTAAGTGTTGGCAAAAATTGGCATTTGCACACCTTCTTTAGTGTTGGCAGAAATTGGCAATTGGACACCTTCTTTAGTGTTGGCAAAAATTGGCAATTGCACACCTTCTTTAGTGTTGGCAGACATTTGCAGTTGCACACCTTTTTATTATAATTGCAATTATGGACATTTCAAAACAATGGACTTTTTAAAAGAACTGTCGCTTTTGTCTTTAATACACCATATTCGTTGTTGTCACTAAAGTCTGTATTTCCTCGATCTATCGTGCTAAAATCTTATGTCATCTTAAAGTTCTTATTTCTATACTAAGCTAAATAGGCCCAGTCTTAGCGGGACTTTCTCTCTTTGGCTTGCCTGTTTTTTCAATCATTCGATGTGACATCCTCTGCTTTGATCGCTTGTACTTTATTAGTCTGCTACCTCACATGTCTTATAATTTGTTATTAAATAAAGCATTTGTTTAAAAAATCCAGCTTCTATTTCACCGGCAAAAAAACTCCTTTCAGCTTCAATTGTTCAAGCAAACGGCGGCGCCAAAAAGTCACGTACCGGAAGTATTTTATTTATTCTAGTCTTAAAAAGTCATCAGTTTTTGGGATGCTAAATTGAACACCTTTTTTGAAACTTTCGCACGGGAGACTAAAAAGTCATCACTCCTTTCAGACGAAAAATTAAACACCTTTTTTAGGATTTCGCAGGGATGACTACAACAAGTCATCAGTTTTTTGGGATGCGAAATTAAACACCTTTTTTGATAATTTCGCACGGAAGAATAAAAAGTCATCACTCTTTTTAGACGAAAAATTAAACACCTTTTTTAAGATTTCGCACGGATGACTACAAAAAGTCTTCAGTTTTTTAATTCTAAATTGAACACCTTTTTTGAAAATTTCGCACGGGAGACTAAAAAGTCATCACTCCTTTTAGACGAAAAATTAAACACCTTTTTTAAGATTTCGCAGGGATTACTACAACAAGTCATCAGTTTTTTGGGATGCGAAATTAAACACCTTTTTTGAAAATTTCGCATGGATGAATAAAAAGTCATCACTCTTTTTAGACGAAAAATTAAACACCTTTTTTAAGATTTCGCACGGATGACCAAAAAATTTCATCAGTGTTTTGGGAAGGAAAATTGAACACCCTTTTTGAAGATTTCCGGCGGATTACTTAAAAAAGAACATCTAGTTTTCGGGAAAGAAGTTTTTAAGTAAAGTCTATATTTATTGAGACCTTATGGCACTCTTACAAGCACTGAAAAGTACAGCTAATTTGTTAAGATAACAGCTTAAAATGCTACCATTGCAATGTGAAAATTCAAAAAGTTTCTGGTGGGGAGGGGCATATCCCCTCCCCACACCCCTCCCCTACCACTATCGGCGCTGCGCGCCTCATGATTGTCTTCAGACGGTCAATTATCTACCCCTCCGAAAACCTCAATTCCCCCAGAGGTGGGGGCTAAATTAAACTCTGGTTTCGGCCAAAAACCACTAAAAAAGTTCATCAGATTTTTCGGCGAAAGATCAACGAAAAAATTTCCGACCCCAGCCCAAAAATTTTTTGGCCCCCCCCTTCGAAAATTCCTGGATCCGCCCTTGACTGCGGCTACTACTATTATTATACTATTATTATTTTTGTAACCCGAAGTAGATATAATCCGTCTTATTATTTTTTTTTGCCCTGAGGTACTTTGTTCCCCCAGGGACTTATAAATATAATTATTATTATTATTATTATTATTATTATTATTATTATTATTATTATTATTATTATTATTATTATTATTATTATTATGATCATCATCGTCATCATCGTCATCATCATCGTCGTCGTCGTCGTCGTCGTCATCATCATCATCATCATCATCATCATCATCATCAACATTATCATTATTATTATTATTATTATTATTATTATTATTATTATTATTATTATTATTATTATTATTATTATTATTATGTAGGTCTGATTGCATGGTAATAAAAACTGACAGACAAACCGCTAGGCTAAGCTGTCAGATGCAAAAGCAATTTGTCAAATGGTAGCCTACAGCCTGCCTTCTTTGTTCACGTCTGTTGGATTTATCTTAGAAGAAATCATGGCAATTATTATTCTTTAATGCCCATTATTATCATCATCGTTGTCATCGTCGTCGTCATCATCGTCGTCATCATCATCATCATCATCATCATCATCATCATTATTGTCGTTGTTTTGTCACTAGAAACTAGAAATGCGCTAGAGAAACGTCAGCGTATTTATATTCTAGTCTATATTTAGAAAAAAGAAACAATTACGTCATTCTCAGCAGACGACCCAACAGAAAGATCATTTTACTTGCGACGATTTTTATGAATATAAATAATTAATCATAATTAAAAAATATTAAATCATTTATTATTTAAAATAAATTCAGTGTTGTGTGTGGCGTGTGTGAATTTGATTAGGGTCTAGGTGCGTGACGCTGTTGAATATTGAGGTGTAGTTTACGATGGATCGAAAGAGGACAGGTGCGTATTTAGATTTATTGCTAATCTTACACGGATTTTCGATAATTTTTCAGAAATTCTTCTTAAATTCATAATAAATCGATGTGATTATAGTTGCTATTATCTGTTGTCACGCCTATCATTATCTATTATGTTTTCCGATTTGGTAATCTCCTAGGGTTATGAAATGCCCGTCCAGTAATCGTAATCGAAAACTCCAAATTTCTAAACATTACTTAACAAATAGCAGGGCTGGGTAAACTTGGAGATGCACGGCCGCGCTGCAAACGTCACCAAACCTTCTCTAATGCCTTCCTAAGACCCTAAGCTTCCAAACACACCTACTCCCGATGTGCGCTGACGATCCGGCGATTTTTTATGAATTTTTAAAAATTACACAGAAAACGCAGAAATCGCCATGTTTACCCATTATGAGATTACATATCGACTAAAGAGAACGCACGAGAGTGCGCAGTGTTGAATAATTTGTCGATCTCGTGCGTTCTCTTTAGTCGATATGTAATCTCATAATGGGTAAACATGGCGATTTCTGCGTGTTTTCTGTGTAATTTTTAAAAATTCATAAAAAATCGCCGGATCGTCAGCGCACATCGGGAGTAGGTGCGTTTGGAAGCTTAGGGTCTTAGGAAGGCATTAGAGAAGGTTTGGTGACGTTTGCAGCGCGGCCGTGCATCTCCAAGTCTACCCAGGGCTGTTTTAAAGGAATTTTTTGAACTGCACAAACCATTCCTCCATGGTATATTACTTCCAATCGGAGGACAATGTCCTTTTTTGCTAGTTTTAACTGTACAGAAGTGCTTCTACAACTGCACAAATCCATTTAGAACTGCACATTCTGTGTAGAACTGCACGTTAAAAAGCCCTGACAGATAGCTGAGCTTATTCACGAGCGCTGCGTCTTGTCAAAAGGGTTGTCCAGAGATGTCGAAAGACGATCCGAGCCCGGTTGTCAGAAAGACCACAGAGAAGAGATAGTGACATTTAAATCTTGTTTTATTGATGCAAGCAAGCGTGTGTCAATGATGGTTAACTTAATTTGAAACAATAGTCATATTGCTTATAAATTAATACTGTTGTTCTTTTCACAGTAACAAGAACCCCTGCGCCAATATTTGCAATCAAGAAGCCTCGAATGGCTGTTTTTGCACAGCCATGCAATTTGAGCTACGGCCAAAGTCTTGAACAGTGTCTTCCAGGTAGTGTAATATTTATCTAACTTCTGTTTAAAACTAAATGCAAACAGTATGCCTTGTATCAGAATGTCTTTTCTCATTTAATTTCCATTTATTTTTTATACCTGAGCAACTGTGTAGATATGCATATGCACACAGACAGGCAGCATGCATGCATATATTTGTGTACTTCTTAATGTTTTCTGACCATGTATGCTTATGGGCCTATGTATTTGTTCAATTCTGTAGGCCTGCATATGTAGGGTAGGCCTATGCATGTTGCAAGTTATGTCTTTGATTGAATTTGCTCATAAAAAACATGCGTGCGTATAAAACACATATAATTATGGCACCTTTATATAGCATCTTTTGTAATCTCAATGCATGGGGGGGGCGGTAGAGTAGTGGTTAACACGCTGGCCAAGAGTGCGAGAGGTTGTGAGTTCGAGCCCCCGTTGGGCGGATTTGCTTTGTAGGCTGCCATTGGCGCCGTCTAATGACAAAGCTGTCTGTTCAGTTAGTAGTTAAGTTTAATTAAGATTACTGCATAACTTGTAAATGTAAAGCGCAGTGCGTGTTGCAGGCGTTTAATTAAAGAAAAGATTATTATTATTATTATTATTTCATCTGAGTAAGTCCTTCCAAAGACTGAAGACCAATCAATCAACCAACCAATCAATTAATCAAACGATCAATATTATTGTGACCATTAACCAAACATTGATTCTTTGCAATGGCATGATTCACAATAACAGGATGGTAACAAGGGATGCCCTTGTAATTATTTCCTCAGTAAAGTTTCTGTGATGTGACATTTCCAGATTTCAATCCCAGACACCCCGTACCGTCGACAAGCCAGGGTCAGATGAATCCTGTACGCTTCAGGTCGCTGCAGAACCCGATGATGACCAGCAATTCTCAGTCTTCCATGAGGACAGGCCAGCAGTTTGAATCTCGAGGTAACCAGTCATTCAGTTGTTTATCCAGATCTGGTGTAGATTTTTTACTAAACTAAACTGAAGTCTTTCGGGCTAATTCATAATGGCCTCCCACACGAGCTACATCTGCTTCTTGTCAGTCTACTGAAACATTTTTTTATTTGACTCAAACCTGCATTTTAATGTCCTAGAGTTGGGAGTACTTCTGAGTAGTCACCTTGAAAAGTTTGTATCGAAATTCTTCAAAAGAATAGCTGATGCTTGTTATTCGGATAAAGCAAAGAATGAATGCAATATATTACCCTTAACATTTCTACAGTGCCAACAAATGCAAAGTTATGGGAGCCAGATTATTCACAGGTGCTCAATCAAAACGAAATCTTATCGGCAGGGAGTCAAATTCCGGAGAGTGATATGTAGGCTATGATGTAGCCTACATTCCATAACATCCAGAGAATAGCCTGTTTTATTGCCACGTGAATTCAATGCAAAGGAATTGTTTGCTTCTCTTTTATAACCCTTTGTCTTCACAAAACTTATTGGTAATCGTCACCTTGGAATTTCTTGAGTGCCACTCAAACGCTAAGTGCAAGCTTTCCATGAGTGCTGTGTTTTATCATTGGAGTTGTCAAGAGGTACTCAGTGGAAGTTGCCAAGAAACCAAAGATGTAAGCAGACAAACTAGACGTTTATTCTGTCTAGGAATGGTGTCACCCTCCCTCTGTATCCATGCTTTGCACTGGCACCACGTGTAAACGTCAGCGACGGAGGATAACCGATTCAATCAATCAATCAAATTGGTTTATTTTGCAATCAAACAGATCAAGCAGATCAGGTTTACATACCATTGCCACTCGGCTGCAAAAATTGAATGCCTAAAGAGATGAAGAATCTTGCAAACTATAGTATACGAACACCAATTTCCCGATTAAATTATTGGATATAATTATGGTGACCATAAATAAAGTTTACCATTGCAAAACATACAGTGATCAAGAGAATAGTGACAAGACAAATACGGAAAAAATTAACCTGAAATAAGAACAGGAAACAGAGAAAATGAAACTGAAACGCTGAAAGCTGTAATTCTGCTTATAGTAGACCAAATAATGTCATTATCAAAGAACCTTGTATAGGAGCATGGTACATGCAACCGATGCTTACAGCTGTTCCAACGAGTAGCTTCGTATCCAGCAAATCATCACCTGCCAGACCATGCGAGTAGTAAATTCTAGTTTTTCTGTCAATTGTTAACAGATAAGATGCTGAGCAAAATAGGAAGCTCTGCCGACTGCCGTATA
Source organism: Lumbricus terrestris (assembly GCA_949752735.1). Lineage (NCBI taxonomy): Eukaryota > Metazoa > Annelida > Clitellata > Crassiclitellata > Lumbricidae > Lumbricus > Lumbricus terrestris. The sequence continues at coordinate 3,157,495 of OX457050.1, forward strand.
ACTGTACAGGCAACAAGCTACTATACTCAGGGCTTAAAGTGTGCCTGGACGGTCATGGACGGCGTCCATGCACTTGTTTTAAAATCTAAACGCAGTCCAGCCACTTATTGGCGAGGATAGGTAAGGGGCGTCCAGGCACTTATTTTTCCACACTTTACGCACTGACTATACTGCAGGTGTTACACATATGTTGAATGACCTAAATAACAGCTTCTCAACACCCTGGAAAACTAACATTATTATAGTCGAGTATGATCTTTGACTCAGGGAACGCATTATTAATGCACGTTATTATTGCTATTACTATCATTTCATTGTTGCTATTATTTTTCACCGTGGTAATCATAGTCGTAGTAGGTGTAGTCGTAGTAGTGGTGGTGGTGGTGGTGGTGGTGGTAGTAGTAGGCCTAGTAGTAGTAGTCGTAGTAGTGGTAGCAGTAGTAGTAGTAGTATATATTGTCATCATTATTATTATTATATCACTATTATTATTGTGAAAATTTATTGTAAGCTTGAGGTCGTGCGTAATTTCTCAATGTTATCTAATATTTATTACAGTGTTTATATAATTATATTTAATGTTTGAGATTTAATACGATGATGATTTCTATAATATTGAATATTAATATTAAATATTGTAATTAGTGACTACTCTTGTGTCAGTATCTAATGCACAGAGTAGTAAGCGATGCACACCAAAGAAGCAGTGATCATAATAAATATATCATAACAAAAGATTCATCACTACCAAGTGAAACTGAATGGCATGTAGAAATACGTTGGGCTGGAAACAGCATTGGAGAAGCTCTATGGTCTACTTTTGGTGTATGACAGTATGAGTTCAGCCATGGCTTGGTCGATTGGTTTATGATGGCACTTTATGACTACAAGTCTGTCGGCAGTAGCTCTGCAGTCCATGTGTTTCATGATAAGTGCTTGTGAAGATCTCCCTGCTCAGTTTCTGATTTGTTGACGTGTGAATTTCTTTTTCATCATGGAATCGCACGTTCACGACTCTTCTCTTTTATCCTCTATATGCGCAAACTCTGGTGCTGATGGAATGTTGTTGGAGTGAAGTTTATGAGGTGTAATATTAGCGAGAATTTACTTGGTGCTTTCAAAAGTACTTAATTAATTTTCAGTTTATATCAGAGCTGTTGATGGTTCTGAGATTTAACGTGTATTGATTCTAAGATGTTTGGACGGTACATGACTCTTTTCAATGTGATCGTTGTTGAACATTTATAAGGCATCAGTTATCGATGTCATTGGTATTACTACCACATAAAATGGACTTAAGATGTTTGGAAAATAGAGAGAGAGAAACACTGATGCGTTCATATCACACGAAGATGGTTCCAATTAGAGGGGCTGACATAATAACTCTAGACTGGGTAATAGCCCTGCATTTGCTGAGAATAACCGGAAGTCCACTGGCGTTTGTGCGGTTAAACTTTTTAAAGCTAAGATTGTGATCCTCGGAACCTAATGATGATTGATTGCAAATTGTTTCCTATACATATAGTTCAGGCAAGTCCATGTTGGGGTCAAGCATCATCAACCCGTGTGCCCTTGTTCCAGCCGAGACAGAATGTCACCAGGTAGTATTATTACTCTCTTGCAATCTTTCAAGCAGAATTTCATGCTTAAATTGGTTATTTTGTGTAATATTATCAAGTTCATTTTTTATGAATTTATTATTCGATAAGGTGACTGCAGCGGGGCTAAACAAATTATGAGATTAGCTTCGTTGAAGGCTGATTCAAATTGTAAGACAGCATTAATAAGTAATCAATGTACACGTTTTTATATTATAATAATAATAATAACAATAGTAATTATAAGTATTGTTAATGTGACTGAAATTATCATTATTTTTTTCCTGTGTATTTATGACCCTAGGACCTAGGTGTTCAAAACTATATCCAACGATGGGATCATTATTATTATTACACATTACTTTCTGTGATCGGCCCAGTTGTCTGGAATGGGCTCCCACAGGAGCTACGTCTACTTCCTGGGGCTGTTACTGAAACATTTAAAAAAATTAAACTCAAAACAGTCCCTTTTTGCCGTGCTAGAGTCGGAAGCGCTTCTGAGTAGTCCACTTGAAGAAGCACTATATAAATTCTTGAATGAAGGCATGAATGAATTATTAATTATCGGTATTTTCATTATTATAATAATATTAGCACTAATAATAATAATAATAATTATTATTGTTGTTGTTATATCATTTTATTAGTAATGATGCAGGTGTAGCCATCTTCTGGACTTGTTCTTCAGTGAATAATTGATCAGCTGAGAACCTTCAGCACCACTGCCCGTTTGAATGTGTGCCATTTAAGGTGTTGGCCTTCTGACAGTGTTAGCTAAAGATTCACATTTGATTAAAGCTGGACTAAGCATTCAATCGGTCATTTTGCTTTTGAATTCTCTCCAGCTTTCAGCCACGGTCAGCAGCAATTGGTAGAAATCCAGGTCAGCGTTTTCCACCATCCATAAATGGTTCGCGGATTCCACTGCAGCCTCCTGCAAGACAAAACCCAGTGCTTCCTCCGGTCGAAAGCCAAGACTACAACTCAAGGTCGAATTTTTCAAGGAGCTACGGCTATCAGAACAAATTAGCCCAGGTCTGTTTTGTGCATTAAATACTTAACAACTTTATTCCGATCTGTTTAAGAGATGCGGTTTTTTTTATAACAGACTTCCGTGTGAGAGACGTCTCTTACCAGAGTGCCATCCTCAGATGTTCTATTGGATGTTCGACTGATTGTCTGCCTCGGAGATTGGTTGATTGATTGTAGAATGCCGGTTCTGGCATGTAGGTTCCTGGCATTTAACATTTCCTGGCATGTAACATTTCCTAACATGTAACATTGCCTGACATGTAGGCCTACTATTTCCTAACATGTAGTCCTATGTAACATTACCTGGTATGTACCACTTCCTGCCATACAACATTTCCTGCCATGTACCATTTCCTGACATTGAACATTTCCTGACATTAATATTTCCTCACATGAATTGTACAATTGTGCCATTTCTTGACCTGTGCCATTTCCTGCCATGTACCATTTCCTGACATGCATGAAATATTTCCTGACATGTTAACTGATGCCGCTTGTGTGAAGGTGTTTCAAACAGCGCTTGAGAAGTGTACAATTGATATGTTGTATCTTACAATGATTTATGTTAGAAGTGTAAAATCTTTCTCTTTTTGTTCTAAACACACATCGTATAATATTGACATTTTTGGAGACCATAGGCCTAGAATGAATGAGTGTTGACATCTGCTTAAGTTAACTAAATGAGTTCTTCAACCCATAGATGTAAAAAACGTTTTTTTCCGTTTTTTATTCTCTCCCAAAAAACGTCGTTTTTTTCGTTTTTTATTTATCCCATCGTTTTTTATCGTTTTTTATTCTTTCTTTAACTTTATTTATTCATTTACTTTTGGTTATTATTTTCCTTAATTTTCACTTTTTTCTGATATTCCTTATGTTTTCCGCCAACTCTCAAGAATTCATCTAACTAAAGTCATTATTTCATCGTTTAACATCATCATTTAAGAGATAGCCTGCGTGTAGTAGGTTCCTAATGAATGTTTTCAAGCTTAAAATGCGGTTTTAGATGTAGCAAAGTCAAATTATTTACCGTTTCCGTTTTTTTCATCGTTTTTTTGTCGTTTTTTATTTTTCGGAAAAAAACGACGTTTTTTTCCGTTTTTTATTTCGTTTCCATCGTTTTTTACATCTATGCTTCAACCTGTTTGAAAAGGGCGAAAGTTATTTTCGTGCTATTTGGATTTAGATTTAATTACAGAGAGCAGTTCTGTGGTTAATTTTGCCATTGTCGATCTCTCTCTCCGATGCAAAGAAAAGCCGCAGGAGCTTATCTAATTCGTCGTATTTTTAGCCGCTAAAGGGACATTAATGACCCTTTACGGCTGGAAGCTTTGCTCTAGTGCTTCCGCGATCGCATCTGGCAAATGGCTCCATGGTAATCGGGATTTACGCGGTCCACTCACGATAATCACGGCATAGAATTGCGGAAACCAATCGCCGCAACGTTCCCGTTATTGCGCACGGCACTGTTCTTCTTCGCTGGTAGGTAACGGATGCGACGGAGGCGTGTAGTCCGATGCGTCTGGGAGAGGACGCTGCGGCTGCCCCTACCCCTCCGAAATTTGCGGTCGAGAAGAACACGCCGGACACTTCTCTGCGCCTGCTGACGACCAGCATTGACGGAATGAAACGATGGGCCAATCTCACCGTCAAACATCCTCTGCTTTTTGAAGTATTCGGTCAGTGGGATTCGTTAATTATTTCGCTTCTCAGGCATTCATCTCTCTCATTGTAAGACAGTTTTAGTTGGCCATGCTGGGGTTGGGAGTGCCTCCGAGCAGTCCCCTTTGAGAGGCGCTATAGAAATGTACTCGTTGAATGAACGAATGAATTTGCACCGTTTCATGACTGCTTAAGTCTGAACGCCTTTGTGTATTCGTTATATTCTGTCAGTTTCCTATCAGTCATTCATTGTGAGGGTTTCTATAGCACCCATTCAGTGCTTCTATACTCAGGGCGCTTCCGACGCCAGCACGGCCGAATAGAACAGTGTTAAGACAGTCAGAGTGGACACTGAGGAATATATAGCGCAGCGACAAAGTGAGTCCGTTCCAAAGCGAGGGTTCAACCACCGACAAAGACGTGGTTCTGATTGGTAGCTGTACGGCCTTGTAAGGGCAAAAGAGACCAAAAATTTAATGATTAGCCTAACTGCTGAGGAGAGACCTTACTAAAATGCAAATAAAAGACAAAAGTTGTGGAGTAGTACCTCGTATTAAATTCCCCTTGGTAGGAAGATACGATTTAAACTGTTCATCCATCATCAATTAAATAGGCCTACTTATCATTTTAAAGCACAATGACCAGTTCATTAAAGTAAAATAAATTAATGGTCTTTCCGATTTCTATCACAATCCACTTGCCCTCGTATAATTATGTTTTTCAGTGTAGTAAGTCTCATTAGCTCTTGGCCACCAAGCTGTAAGACGCAATCAGGAGAAGGTTGTTTCTGTTTTTCAGGGTCAGTTAATTCTGCTGTTTCTGGTGATGCTACAACAGATGCTATACAGTTTGTACTGAAGGATGGCCAAGCTACCGTCAACTGCATCTTCTATCAGATAGTGAGTAGTACTTGTTTCTACTCTACCATCCAGATGATATGACTCAATGTCTGACTCCTTTGGATAATTATTCATTTGTAACCAATCTTGACCCTACCTGCTCATAAATTATTTTGTTTTGTCTGAGCGCCTTTGAATAAGCTCATTCTAAGTCATTATTATTAATATTTTAGTAAATTTTGTGATAATAGAGATAACAACTTTCTTTTCCTACTGTATAACTACTCGAGATTATCATCTTGCCCCCCAACCAACTAAGCTATAACACTGTGAGTGGGAAGATCCGGCATCAAGTAGAGGACTGGGCAACCATCCTTGTAAGCTGAGGTCAAGAAAAAGAAGTCACTGATGCAGAAATGCTCCATACCAATGGCTGCACATAAGGGCTAGCGTAAGAGACTGCTCTTCTAGAACTCTACTGTTTCAATTGTCCATTTGTATCTGCCTGTTTATGTAACTGTAGCATTATAGACCATTGCATGCTTCCATCTTAAGCGTTTTTGGTGAAGTTTTTTCTTGTTCTTCAGGACAGAACACTTCAACGTTTGACAAGAGGACAGTGGTACAGGTGAGAGATTATGACGATGTCTTTACATCGTTTATCAGCTCAGAATTACTTCATGGGTCACGTAGCATTGAACATAAACCTTTGTTGGACATTCTTACAAGAAATCTATTCGGATTGGTTAAGATCATAGTTATGCATGCAGTGCTAGATCTAGTCAGACGAGTTCATTCATCCATTCATTCGGACATTTATATAGCGCTCCTTCTAGAAAAAACTACTCAGAGGCGCTCCCGACTCCAGCGCGCCCAAAAAGAACAGTTGTCCAAAGAGTAGTCCGAAAGAAGTCATAGTCTGGTTACCAAAGGATCAGAGGTGATAGACTAGCTGTTAAGGTGGTTGGCATTTAGGTTCAGAGTTGGAAGATGGAAGGTCCGATGAGTCAGGGTAAGAGTTCCTGAAGAGGTGAGGCTTTAATTTTGAATGGAAAGCGAGAGGAATGATGGATGGAAGAGCATTGGGAAGCTGATTGGGTGGCTGACCAACAAGGATTGATGAACGGAAAGAGTGGAATTCAGGAGGTGATCATTCCAGAGGTGTGGTGCAGCGTCTGATATGACTCGGTTGGAGATCTTGAGATGAATAGTGACAGGATGTCGAGAAAGAGTGTGTGTGTGTGTGTGCACGTGCACGCATATTGCAGCTCAGTTTCTGCGTCGTATTGAGAAACATTGAAAACTTACATTTAACAACAACTAATTAGACTTACATGACTAGTACAATTACCGGTAACAATAGTTATTATTAATTAGACTTATGTAACTACCAGTAAAATTACCGGTAATTAATATTCGTTTATTTAAAATCAATGTGTTGATACACCGCAATCAATTAGAAAAATAAACAGTAATGCCATTGTGATTTTGCCATGCCTAATTCTAACTTGCATTGCAAACGTAAATGTAGTCGTTTTGTTTTTATGTTTCAGGTGTGTTGGACGCTACGGCGCCAACAGCGGCCCTTGTCTCAAATGCGTCTCCATCAGACCAATCAGAGAAGCCGAGAAGAAGCACATGAAAACGTTGACTGCAGCCGCAGAGAAAGCCATGCAAGCCGTGCTTCAACAGAGTCGTGAAATGTAATAACTTATGATATCGCCTCCATTCCTTGCATCTGAAGAGCTGTCTGAAGAATTGAAGTTGATATAACAGCTGGTTTGTTTTAAAATTGTGGCGCTTTGCCGTATTTCTTAAGAATTTGAAGATGTTTACACTGTTGGTGGTGCTCTTAGCGAAGTTCAAATTTTAAGATTACCTGTAAACACTGGATAATCTGAATTTTCACGCGTGTTACTATGATCAAGAATTTTGTGTTTTGCTGATAGTTAGGTGCCAATGAGTGGTTATTGTGAAGTGGTTACTCGTAATTTATGTTAATGTAAGTTTTGATTAGAAGCCAAGTGATTGGTGTTACAATTTATCACTTGCGTAGCTGCTGTTAGTTACTGAGAATTAATATTAAAGTACCAAAGAGTTCAATTTTTATATGTTACACTATTTATTAAGTCGCTTGCTACTTTATGAAAGCAACAGATAAAGAAACTGATTGTCAGGAAGCCAAACAGCCAGTCAAACTCATAACTGGCTGGCTTGCTGTTATCCTTTCTATCCATCCCCAAAAACTACAAATATTTCAAACTTTCCAAGCTGCAAAGAATATTTCAGCAGACAGCACAAGTAAGAATGTGATTACGGTACTTTCCTACACCGTTTTTTTGTGCCACTTAAGTTGCACAACTACACAAGACCAACCTCAACTTGCTTGACTACGTCACAAAAACTTGTATAAAACACAGTCTAAAATTTAGTTTAGCTTTTGAAAATGACCCACATCTGAAATTCTTATGAAACATCTAAAATTTTCATTACTATACAACGTACCAAATAACAGAGTGTCTATCTGTTTTTGCTACATATATGCAAATAATTTTAATAATAGACTATTATAGTCACAACAACCTTGGGACAGGTTAGTAAAATAGAGCACTTAGCCTGGAACACAGAAAGTATGGGTCTCTGTCGTATTGTATATTATTGTATGCAAGACCAGTTGTATTGGCCCCCCACAAAAGTGTCCACCAGCAAAGCTTTTCTCTTGTTTCTTCATTACAATGATTATTGGCTAGCAAGATCAGCAGCCTTTTATCGACCATTAAACCTTGTCTTCTACCATTCCACAAACACGTTTGCAAGAAAGCTTCTTTGCAAACTTTAGAATCGGACACTGCATTTCTTAGCCATGTGTTCTGCGTGCAATTTTCCTACTAGCATTGACTCCCTTCCTTTAATACAAGGTATGTGGATCCATCGCATTTCTCGTATTACAGCAGAACAAGAAGCTGCAAATGCTTGGACTTCAAGATTTAAAAAAATTCACTGTTTCTGATCAACATTCACTGCTGTGATGGAGTAGGGATATATCTGTTCGAGGCGCAGTGTTCCCTCAGGTATTCACCACCTTTTTCTTCGTAATCAGCCAGAGTCATGCTATGACCTGCCAGGCTGGATGATGTTGCCAGCTTCCTAGCCCCGTGCCATGCATCCAGCACTGGGTTGCTGGCTGTGCAGATGTTGAAGGTCGACTGGAACGGGCGAATTTCCTGGATTTCTTTATGCAGTCGCTCGGACAGATTGGGGAAACTTGCACAGCCTCCAGTCAGAAAAATGTTCTTAAATAGAAAACAGATGTCTTGTAAATAATCGAAAATTACAGATTGTGCTTACACAATCAAATAAAACAATTCCTACTTTTCAGAGTTGCATCATATGTACTTTCATGAGTGTCATCACAACTATCAAAATCATAGCTTTCATATAATTACAAAAATTGTGTTTTTAATAGCATGAACAAGCAACTCAAAAATAAACTTGTAATTTTACTTTACTTATGCTGGGGCATCATGCCAGCTACTAAAGTTACCCGTACTTTTTCAAGTCTCAACATTTCATACAATGGGACCTTAAATGGCGATGCCCATTCAAATGGCAAGCAATAGTGAAACGTCTAACCCGATCAATTCATTCAGAAATAAATACGGCGTAAGTCATACGATCACTATAGAAACCATGAACATTAACATCTATCGCACACAATGTTTGCAAGATGTTTTGAAATAGAGCAACACCAAAATGTTGGAAAAAAACTAGCTTATTTTCGAAATGTGTTAATAACAGATTCATTCATTGCAAAGCAAATTCTACTTTGATAAGCTGGGTAATACCTGGACAAGTTTTTGTTGGTCATCAGGACTAAACTTTGCAAGTATGAATTCAATAAGCTCAGCCAGCCCAGCTTGGTCAATGCCAAGCATTGATGGCTGAAACATCAGTTCAGGGATCCTACAATTATCACCAAAAGAATATGTTCTAAAAATTATCAACAACAGATCAGGAATATAAAAATTATTGAAAGAACGTATAAAGAACTATTCATAAAGAACAAAATAGTAAATACGTATCTACAATTACAATATAATTTTAAGAATTTGGCACTGAGTTATGCAGTTAGAATTTTCTTTCTGTACAGTCAATCTGTAAATTATAGCAACAACAGATCAGAAATACTAAAATTATTGAAAGAACGTATAAAGAACTATTCGTGAAGAACAACACAGTAAATAGGTATCTACATTGTTCTACAATTACAAAGAAAAGGAAAGAAGACGAACGGAGACTGTTGGTAGCAGAGATGAGCTGGCTCAGGAGAATCATAGGTAGAAGCTGGAGAGAGAAGATCAGAAATGAAATAACAAGAGAAGAACTAGGAGTTGATGAAACAATAATAGAAAAAATCAGGAAGAGAAGACTCAGATGGTTCGGACATGTGAGAAGAATGACGGAGCAAAGACTGCCAAACGCTGCACTGCATGGGCATGTGGAAGGAGAAAGAAGCAGAGGAAGGCAGAGGAAGACCTGGAGGGACATCAAAGAAGATCTGAGAGAGAAGTGCACCAGCTTGGCTGGGATCAGAGAAACCATCAGAAACAGAGAAGTTTGGAAGAAATTCATACAGGCCTCATCGTCATATCGATGACGGAGGAGAAGATAGAAGAACAATTACAATAATTTCAACTGATTTATGCAGTTAGAATTTCCTTTCTGTACAGTCAATCTGTAAATTATAAAATTTCGTTTCTCAAGACACAACGAGATCTGAAGAGATAGCGACGAGATTGCTCTTAATTTCTGTTAAAGAATTTGATACCTGGACACAGCAGGAAATTTACAAATGTTCACCAATATTGTGAATTAGGCTAAATTGGTTTGCCTTCAAACACTAGGTACCTGATTTGCTCAAGAGCAAGGTATTAATTAATTATTCATAACATTCACTCATTCATACATTCAATGAACTTATATAATGCCCCACAAAACCTACTCAGTAGCATTCACGGCAACAGAACAAGGATTTGGACATTTACGAAACAAAGTTTGATTGGTCAGATGTAAAATTGTAAATGGCAAATATTAGTTTTATGATGGCAAATTAAAAAGACATCCAAATAATAAGTAATATTATGAAAAGTGAGACAAAGCCATCCTTAGGTACCTGATTTGCTCGAGAGCGATGTGGACCCGGTAATACTCGGCCACATCAAAGACAACTTCCTCTTGACTGGAACTAAAAAATATCACAATTAACTAATTGCCACACATCTACAAAACAAATTAATTGCCTGAAACAATGGATATTGACAAGAACCTCTATGCAATGAGTCAGGATGGCTTAGTGTCAGGCTACAATGCTACATGCAGTCCAACAGCAGACTTAAATCTGCTCCTGACAATCCATTGCTAATGGGTGAGGTAGCCAAGTGGTTCAATTTCCAACAGAGCAGAAATTTTTGGAGATTTTGCTCCACCCACACCATTAAGACAAGTGCACTGATTATACAATGTTAGTGAGAAGAACAGACAACCAGGGAGAGGAGAGGCCAACCTCCCGTATGTACCAATTCTTGGACAGTGAAGTCGCTAACATTCGTACCCATGACCGACTACCTAACGGGACTGCTGTTCTCAATCTCACGGATGTCCAACGCAATTTCATCATCGTTAATTCCTCCGACATCCAACCAATCTCTGGCAGTGGCAAAAATACATTTGTTTATTCTCCAAGCCCATCAATTCTCATTAGCCGGTCTCTAAACATATCTACTTTCTCATACGTTAGCCGTATAACGTGCCGTTGTCGACTACTTGTCTACACGATCCTGATTTACGTGCCACTCTGCTTAAAGCAAAATGGTGTTATGTATCTCGACACAATTAACTTAGCACACCGTATGGTTAGCGTGTCTTACAATAACACCAGTGCAATGTCAAATATTGACTTTTCTGCATCATAGGACATGTCCCCAAAGACTTTGCATCAACGAGTCCAAACTATATTCATTCATTAATATCCATTAACAGTGTATAAATCAGAGGCACTAAGAAGCATTGTAAAAAAACTCAATCCTTCATGTCTACATAGCTACTGTTTTTGTAGTTGCTGAACAAATAAGTTACTATTCATCACCAAGGCAGCACTCAATCATTTAGCCGCTCTGTGCTTTCAATTTTGTATTTTGTTAACTGCAGTCATAAATTGCATCAGCTGTAAATTGCATCAGCTGTAAAATACATCAGTTGCATCACAATTGTATTGTAAATTATAGGTTCTATCTTGAAACAATACTTTTTGAAGCTGGGATCGTATTCACGAAGGTAGGACTCCAGTTCCTCCAGTTTATCCATTTCGCTTTCAGAATCCGAGTCACCTCCGTCTTTGCTCTGCACGAAATCCAAACACAAAACGAAAATAAAAGAGAGAGGACAGGTTCCATCCTCATCCAACGATTCTTCAGCATGTTCAATTGATGCCTATACATTGTCGAATGATTAGATGGTCTAGCTTTTAAAAAATGCCGAAATACAAAAAAAACTGCCGCAAAGTGAAATACATAATACAAGTCTAATTTAATCACAAAATACATTGATCAACTATAAACATTATTATTAATTATCATTAATATTATTATTATTATCATTATTACTATTGTTATCATTATTATTTTTATTACCGTAGTATTAGCAATAGTAGTAGTACCGGTAGTAGTATTAATAGTGGCAGTACTGGTATCAGTAGTGAAAGTGGTAGAAGTAGTAGTAGCAGCAGCAGCAGTTGTAATAATAGTAGTAGCAGCAGCAACAGCGACCTTAGTTACCGCAGCTCCTAAAATATATGATTTGCTTTCTTATGGATTACAATTGCTTTGGTTAAAAAAAACTAGTAACAGCACAACAACCAATAGAGTTGAAACCCCAAACAACCTCCGTAACAACAACTTACAATTTGCTTATATACATTCCAATCATCCTCGTTCATTCCGAATGTGTCGTCCTTTTTCTGTTTAGCATCTGCCGAGAAAAACAAATACAAAGGCTGCACATAAATCCTAGTTTGCAACCGCCACGAAAACGCATTCTGACTTTGAAATATGATCGTCGACTGACAATGCATTGAATTTCGCCGAACATCAATCACAATTTTCTCAGTTATGAAGGAAGTGGACGCTAATGGACGACACCACGGTCTGTGGTAAATGTCTGAACAGCTGGAAAATAACAAAGTCTACACACCCGCACACACATATACATACGCACACATGCAGACACACACACACATATATATATATATATATAATTATATATATAGATATATATATAGATGCATGCATATACAGACACTTACAAATTTTTATTTACACACACAAGCATAAATATATAAATATATTATGTGTATACATAGAAAACAAACATACATGTAAAATAATATACAAATATACAAACACATAATTATTATACAGGTACATACACAGAAACCTACATACATTCAAACATGTAAATAAATACAAGGATCTCCCTTCCCCAGCACATAGAGAGATACATTTAGTCTCAAAGTAGCCTTCAATCTTTGTATTTTACCATACATTTAAGATCAAGTCCATGGAATATTTCACTCATAGAAATTTAAAAACACAATAACAAAACAAACTCACAGGCTTTAATTTAAATTTAATTTAGTTTAAAACTTTAAAAATGAGCTTCATGAATTGATTTCTCAGTCACTCTTAGTAATAAAGTGCTAAGATCAAAGCCACCAAACATTTTGTTAATGCACATTTTTCTAATAAATATTGTATTCATGCAAATTTTTAAAAAATACTCCCACAGCATTCAATTTAAATTTAATGTTGAAGTTAAAAAATCCTTAATTCATCAAAACTTAAAAACCCACTTTGCGCCAGCTCTGTTAGTATTTTCATTCGGTTTTGCGACGCGTGAGTTCGACGTTTCCTCATTTCTGTTCGCCTCTGCTTGCGCTCGGCCTGAGAACTTAGAATGTCCTGCAATGATGAATATTAATTAGAATGTCCTGCAATGATGAATATTAATTAGAATGTCCTGCAATGATGAATATTAATTAGAATGTCCTGCAATGATGAATATTAATTAGAATGTCCTGCAATGATGAATATTAATTAGAATGTAATGCAATGATGAATATTAATTAGAATGTCCTGCAATGATGAATATTAATTAGAATGTCCTGCAGTGATGAATATTAATTAGAATGTCCTGCAATGATGAATATTAATTAGAATGTAATGCAAAGATGAATATTAATTAGAATGTAATGCAATGATGAATATTAATTAAAATGTCCTGCAATGATGAATATTAATGTTCTGCAATGATGAATATTAATTAGAATGTCCTGATATGATGAATATTAACAAGTGCAGAACTTTAGAATTCAATGTAGACTAAATGGATGTCTTACAAATCAATAAAATCCAAGGGTAAGGATAGGCAATAATAAGGTAAAGCACAGAAAGGTCAGGTGTGGTAAGAAAGGACATGGAATGAATTAAGATAAAGAAAGCAATGGTAAAAAAAGATAATGGAAAGCTCCTCTGATCGGCTTGACCTCTTTGTTCCCTGCGTTAGGACTGCCATGGCTCAATCCAGATGCGTTGCCTGCGTAAGTCCCTCCCTATGGAATGGACTTCCACCATCAGTTCGCTTCACTTTCTCTACGGCAATCTCTCCTCAGCTTTCTTCTCATCTCAAATCCTACTTTTTCGCTCGAGGTCGATCAGCGCTTCTTAAAGGCTTGTGCTGAGAGAAGCGCTTTATAAATGGTGATTATACAATACAATAAATTAGAATATAAGAAGAGGAAAGGGAGGGTCAGAAAGAGAAAGAAAGAGAGACTGAAAGACGAATTGCTACCTGTCTTTGCTTCCGAAGTTCTTCCAGCCACGAATCCATCGCCTCCTTATCACCGTCCAATGGAACCCGACTGAAATCCTAAAAAACAGACAACAGATAAGAAGACTCTCTGCCTTTCCCTCTACCTCTCTCTCTGCATGTTTCTCTTCCACTCTACCTATCACTATCATTAAAAAATACTAATAATACTATTAATAATAATGTCGCAGCCTGTAGAGGATGAGGCGCGGTAGTTCACGAATGGTGGCTAATCATCGTTCAGCGTCTACGTCTAGCGACTGGTTAAAACGCTACGCTTAGACACCTTTTAAACGGTTTCAACCGTTGTTATATAAACATGGTCCAAGATAAACAATTTATTGAACAGAAGGTAATTGCAATTGCTAAGCACTTCAGATAATCCTCATTCTAAGACCCTGAGCAACCATATTTACCTAAACTGGAAAAAAAATAAAAAACAATAATCATAATAATAAATAAAAATAATAATAATAACGACAATTTATATGGCACCATAGCATTGTCATGTGGCTAAACAGGTGCTTCACTTACCTAGTAATAGCAGTGATTTCAATAAAAGTAAAAAAGGTAAAAACAAAGTAAAAATAGTAGGAACTGTAATGATCATTATAAATACTAACAATATTAACAATAGTAATAGCAATAAAAAATACTAACAATTTTACAATAGTAATAGCAATAAAAAAAATACTCACAATATTAACAATAGTTATAGCAATAACAATAATTATAAAAACAATAACAATAAGAGTAACGATGATAATAATAGCACAAGTAGTAATAAAATTAAGTTTCAAACAAAAAATTAAATTTAAGACATCGATTTCTGACCACCGTCTTCTTGTCGATTTTCATTTTCTTTGGCTGTGGTTCTGCTGCTCGCGATGCCTTCATCTGCTTCTCATCTTTTACTGCCGATGATGATGTTGCTGCTGCTGATGTTGCCATGGTAACTGAGTCTGAAATGTCTTGGACATCAACCACCTGCCACAGAAATCATGACATTGTGACAATTCCCTATCTAACTCTCACCCTTTAAATAAGTTACTGAGATCAACACAAAGAGTCGATTCAAACAAAATATCAACATAATTTAATTATTTATAAATTTGGAAAAAAATTTTGCAAGGCATTATTAAAATATCATATCCACTAAAGACGTTGTCACAAGAACTAAAATTTTCCTATGATAAATATTTTCGCTATCTAGAATTTAAAAAAAAGAGCCACAGAACACCGAAAACGTTTCAACTAAAATAAAACACTTTTGAGTAAACTATAATATTTTGAATAAAAGTAGCATAAAATAAATCAAAATATTTCAAATAACAACAAATTTAAATAAGCTGAAATGAAAGCCTAATTAAAATGAGGTTCAAGTTGTTTCAAAGAGACTGACATACCTACCTTAAAAAAAGTTTCTCCAGGTAAATAAAGCAATAGAAACCAAAAAATTTTTTATATCAAATAAACAGAATTTAATTCAAAACAACGATAAAAGGATTTTTTAAAATATCAATTCAAATAAAAATCATTCAATTAAACACGATCACTTCACTTCAACATAAGTCACCTTTCCTTTGCAAACCATTCTTTTCCTCAAAATAAATCACATAACATGAAAATTATTTTAAAAACTGAAAACTACAAATAGTGATCTTGAAGGGGGCAATATGAATTTCAGTTAATTGCGATATAAAGGAATCGAAATAAATAGCAAATGGATCGATTCGTAAAACCTCTTCATCTTCGCCAGACATCTTTGACTTGAGATTATTAACGGAGATCGTCAGTCGGTCGATCAGTTGCAGCAGTTCGTCCACAGATGCCACTCCTGCCTCCAGTAGCAACCGCTGCCATAGCAACAGAAACATACCACTTAAAAGAATCGATAATGAGGATACGCACAATCCGTATGTGCATGGCAAAGAGAAAGCACACTCGTGTCGTTTTGAAACCTGGGTTCACAGGTTTGGTATTGTATGACCGTATGACCATTTATAAAGCGTTTCTATTCGCAAAAGCCATTCAGAAGTGCTCTCAGAGCGAGCAACCCAGAGAGAAAAGGCAGTTGATTTGAGACGAGAGAAAGATTAGTAAAGACTGGTCAGAGAGGATGACAGAGCGAACTGATGGAGTAAGTCCATTCCATGGAAAGAAACCCATGCAGGCAAAGCATCTGGATTGAGTCATGACAGTGCTCACATATGTATCTGAACTTCAATAAAGCACATTCTAGTTAAACCAGTCAAAAACAACATACAGTATAATACAAGAGACCATGCCCCAACTACGAACATGGCAGCATCACGGGAGGTGAACAAGTGCATCTAAACACACAGCTCTAGAGAGAGAGAGGGAACCTTCAAGCAGAGTTTCAGAGGACAGCTCAAACATCAGCAGAAAAATTTCTCTGAGACTCTCAAACCAGAGTTCACTAACTAAATAAGATTAACCACAATATTGTAATTGTAATTGAGACAATTTATATAGCATTATCGGTAGCAAGCCACTTCTAGGATGCTTTACACGCGTAATTATTGTCAACTGTCAGAGTAAATGTCATGAGCTCGAGAGCAAGTGCAGCTTCAATTGTTTTTTAAAAGTTGATAACAATAACAATAACACAATATCAACCGGACGAGATGCATCGTCGTCCTACCTGGACGGATTCGCTGGCCTCATCGTCCTCCGTGTTCTGAATCATTTCGTGAATCGTCATCAGCTGCTGGAGATGGTCCTGTTCCAAGACGAGCTGGAGAAGGAAAAACAAACATGTTTAAACTGATCCTCAACAATTTGACCACAAGGTATGAGTAAACCTGTACTTCGTTTGGTTTTCCAAAACATGAAGTACGAGATAACTTGCCCTTCAAATATACGCAGCATGCTGACAATCAGCATGCAATGACAGATCAGAACCCCAGTTTGACCTGGCTTGACAATGTGATTAGACAGGGCTGACTGGGGTCAAATATTAATAATCACGAAAATTTTAATAATAAACGCAATGTTCAGTAATTTAACATCAATGTCAATTATGTCTTCTGTCATTTGCATTCGTTTGTCAATTGTTTCAGCTGCATAACTGTACACTGCAACCGGTTGCGGTCTGTCAACCGGATTGCTTCAAAAATGAAAAATATTATTATTATAAAGAAATATAATTATTATTATCCAGAATAATTAAACACAGCGCACTGAAAATGAATAAATTAATAAAATAAATAAATAAATTCATTAATTAATTAATGGTGGAAGAACAAAAGAAGAAACTGATTCCATTGTTGACCTTTTCCTGTCGCCTGCGGATGTTGAGTTCTCTGAGTCGACGCGCCTGTTGCTCACGTCGACCTCTCAAATGCTCGGCTGACAAACTAGCAGCAGCCAACTGTGAACAAAGGAAATGGAAGTTAAGGGAAGACAATGCAATGCAGCAATGCATTGTAATGTAATGTCAAGCAATGCGACGTAAGTCATCACAATGTAATGTAAGGTCATGCAATGTAGCTTAGCGATGCATTGCAAAGTCATGCAATGTAAGGAAATGCAATGTATGCCAATGCAAAGTATGTTCAATGTACTTTTGGCAATACAATGTACACAATGCAATGTATGGAAATGCAATGTATTGCAATTCAATGTAAGTCCACATGTGCAGTGTAAGGCCATGCAACATGAGGCCATCCAATGCAAGCAATGTAAGGTAATTTACAGTGCAACGGAACATGAGGCAACGCAATATAAGACGTCATGAAACACAAAGCCAAGCAATGTACGACAATGTCATTATATTATGTAAGTTAATGCAAATTGAGACAATGCGGCCATTGAAAGGCCAGATGGGCCACGCAACATAACTGGCATGCACTAAAGCTCCAAGCATCTTTCTTTTCTCTGAGTCTGTGATACTGTGATTGGTATACATTGTGAGAGAAGCTTTATAAATAACATTTATAGACACAATATCTTTCAATAAACATAAACAGCTTTCATGGACCATATTTATATAGCACTGGTTGACAAACGTTTTAAAGGTGTCTAAGTGGAACGCTGTAACCAGTCTCTAGTGGTAGTAGACTTTGCAGTGTAAGGTCACTGTGTGATATATCAAAGACCATCAGCGACACCCTCCTCCTTTGTCCACGCTTTGGACTGGCACTGGCAGAGAGCGCAACCAGTGGCAGAGTCAATGTTTGTGTATAGAACCTCCTATGTAACCAGTTTGTCCGGCCAACTCTACAGCGATAACCCAACTGAGCTGAAATCCGTAGCATTAATCGCCATCTGTTGATCAGACAAATGTAGCAACGTTCGACAACGTTTTAAAGGTGTCTAAGTCGAGCACTCAATCTGCTTGATCACATTACAAAACAATGTATGTCAGACTATGTATGTATGTATGTATTTGCACTTGTTATAGCGCCCCTTCAAGATTACTACTCAGAAGCGCTCCCGACTACAGCACGGACACTGAATTGGAGTTTCGTGCCGAAGCACACGAGCAATATAATTGCGAGTAAAGGACTTGCCAAAGGTCCCTACGCAGCGACTTGAGGTGGATTCAAACCTGCAATCCTCCGGCTGCAAGGCAACGAACAACCCACAACACCACCGTGCCCCACAACTAATGCAAATCAGCAATGCAAAATATCGCAAGGTCAACAATAATGATACACAAAATGAATAAGTAAGTAAGTCAGCAAAGAGTGCACTGCAAAGGCGCTACATAAATTAACAGAACTATGATACAATTATTGATTGCCTGGTTGAATGGCAGCTGGATCTTGTAGACGTTGGCGTTGTAGTAAGCGTCGTCGATCCATCTGTTCAAGTCGGACGCAAAGTCAACGGCGATTTGACATCTCTTCTTAACCAATTCCTACAACAGACGCAAAGTAATGTAATCACGGATCCATCAGACAGAGTAGGGTTTTTAGATTGTGGGTCCCTCTCTTTGAACTACAGCCAGGCCCTTATGAACTACTCAAGACTTACTTCTTTGGCCGTGTCTGGGTATCTTTGGCTGTGTCTGGGTATCTTTGGCTGTGTCTGGGTATCTTTGGCTGTGTCTGGGTATCTTTGGCCGTGTCTGGGTATCTTTGGCTGTGTCTGGGTATCTTTGGCTGTGTCTGGGTATCTTTGGCTGTGTCTGGGTATCTTTGGCCGTGTCTTGGTATCTTTGGCCGTGTCTGGGTATCTTTGGCCATGTCTGGGTATCTTTGGCCGTGTCTGGGTATCTTTGGCCGTGTCTGGGTATCTTTGGCCGTGTCTGGGTATCTTTGGCCATGTCTGGGTATCTTTGGCCGTGTCTGGGTATCTTTGGCCATGTCTGGGTATCTTTGGCCGTGTCTGGGTATCTTTGGCCGTGTCTGGGTATCTTTGGCCGTGTCTGGGTATCTTTGGCCGTGTCTGGGTATCTTTGGCCGTGTCTGGGTATCTTTGGCCGTGTCTGGGTTGGGATCGCCTCTGAATAGTAACTATTATCTTGAAAGGCACTGTATAAGTTCCTTATATAGATATGTAGGCAGGCAGACAGACAGGCAGACAGAAAGAGAGATAATTAATCTAACAAAGAAATCCACCCAGTTGAACCGAGCAATCAAATCAAGAATTCTAACTTAGTTGAGAAATGCAACTAAATTTATCCACTACTGAAGTCAAAACAATCCCATTAATTCATCTAATCACGAAACTATATAAACAATTTATAGCGAGAGAGGTAGACAGTGCATAAAATCTACGCATGCACTCAGACACATAGAAACTAACACAGCAAATCATCCAAGGATGATTTACCTCGGCCCTGGTCAGCGTAATCGCCGCGGCATGACCCGGATACTTGAGCTGAAGAATTCGTTGCATGAAAGCGTCAATCGTGGCGCCACCGTAGTTCAACCGTCGACAGAACGACGGCTGGAAACGTCCGTCGAGAACGGGCAACACGTGCGTTGTCTGGTAGCCAAACGAGACAACAAGACCGTTGTTGCTGCTGTTGTCGTGGTTGTACTGGTAGCTGAATAGAGCGTCAACGCCGTATGCGACGCGTGGAACGTGGTAGTATTCGAACAGCAACTCTGACATCTCTACAGAATGTATTCAGCAAAAGATAAGATAAGACAAGATAAGATATGATTTGTTTGTATGCGCACTTGTTATAGCGCCTCTTCCAGCCTTCAACTGCTACTCAGAGGCGCTCCCGACTGCAGAGCGGATACTGCATCGGAGTTTCACGCCGAAGCGCGGAGCAATTGCGAATAAAGGACTTGCCCATGGTCCTTACGAGGCGACTCGAGGCGGATTCAAACCTCGAACCTTCCGGCTTCAAGGCAACGACGCCACCACTACAAATTAGATAGGAGTGACATGGTAATGTTTAGCGTGTCTCTTTCTTATCTTCAAAGCAAGCCGTCTAACAACAGACGTTTCAATGGTACGGGCACCCACACATAAGCACAACAGGGGTCTCCATTGACACCAATTATCTTACTGATTCTTTTTAAAGTTTTAACTAATTTCTTAACACTTAAAGCACTTAAATTGCTGCAGGTACTTAAAGTGATAATTAGAAATTCACATTTAGAGGAGACCCCTATAAAAAAAATACCTGCATTCTTAATATCCTGCTTTTCATTTTTCAAGCCCATGCTGAAAACTATTAAACCACATGTGACAAAACTATTAAACCACATGTGACCAATGTCAATGCCTGTTCTGTAAAAATATCTGTAAAATTATAGGTAAAATTATCAATGGCCACTGTTAAGTGAAACCGAAACCAAATTCAACATCCCAGTGCAGTCGGGAAAACCCAGACGTCTAAAATAAAACGAGCGTACTGTCGCGAGAGTAGTTTGGATTGCAGACGGGTTCTGTCATGACAATCGGATGCTGGACACAACCCTCCGTGCTGATTCCAAGATGGCTGAATACATAGTCGAACATTTGCTCCTGCAAAAAAAAACACAACCGACATTAGTGACAAGACTATTGATGATACCTGGGCTCCAAACCCGCTGCTAGTCAGTGGCAATATAGATGGATGGATGGATGGATGGAGATAGACAGACAGACAGACAGACAGATGATAGATGACAGACAGACAGATGATAGATAGATAGATAGATAGATAGACAGACAGACAGACAGACAGATGGATTCTTATATTGGTTCGAATGCAAACAACACACAGAGGGAAGGAAATTTACCAAAATTATGAAATCGCATGTACTGCCGTTACCAAAACATTACATTTTTTTATTATACTCAGTTAATTAAGAATTAGTTCTGCAAAGATATTCAAATACGCAGTTATCAACCACTACACTGAAAAAAGAATTAACCAAATATAACTTTGTTGTGAATAGCTCTAAGAAAGATGTTTTCACTCTACTGTGAGTGTTGGTGGAATAGATATCTCAACCCAAAGTTGTCTGCCTTGGCAGGGATTTAAACCCTCAATCTCTCGTTTCTTCGCCCAACACATTAAACTGTCAATATTCACTCTCTGGCAGTGCCAGTCCCAAGTCTAAGTAGACAAGGAGGGTGACAACAATGATCCTTATAATCACAGCATTGCTGAACTAAAACTACAATTCTATAACCAACAATTGAAAAACTTAGTTCAACGTAATATAGTCCTTACCTGTACGTCGAACTGCGTAACGACATTGCGATCAAAAGGTGATTTCAGTTGCCATCTGGCCACCTCCAAATTGCCAATGTCGTTGGCAATAAGGATGTCTGTTTCCTAGATATATATACAAACAGAAATCAGTCAAATAAAGAAGAAAATTATATAGGAAACATTGAAATCTCAGCACTGGCTGAGATTTCACCTTGCATTGCAGAGAGTATGGGCTCAATCCCAGAGATGGTGGTATATGTGTCTGGATCTTCATCAAGTCATTCACTTCCATTTGTTCAGTGTCAACAAATAGTGATGCCTAATTGTAAAATACATAATAAAAATAATTACTAATAATTCCAGACACATTTATAAGTCAATGGGGGGGAAACGAAGTACGTCAACATTTTAACAGTTCAGATATCAGCTACGAAAAGATTTCATTATGTATTAATTTCTTTCCGAGAAGGAGGAAGAGGACGAGGAGGATGAGAAAGGAATAGCCAGAACAAGTAGAAGGATGAAGAGAAGAAGCTGATGAAAAAGAATAGTCCCGATAATTCAAAATAAACCATTGATGTCCAGATTGTAACACTAGGAACTGCTTGACTCTGAAACACACTCACATGAAGTGGAGCTATATAAATTACGAGTAACGTTTACAATTACTAACCAGCGACTTTTTCGCCTTCTGTTTAGCGATGAGATTTTTGAAGATCATTCGCGGTCGGTCGTCGCTCGCCCAACCGACCCGACACCTGTAGGAACCTGAGAAAAAAGGAGACATTCATCGTGTACGATAAAGCAAGATAATACGAAGACCTATCTTTTTTATTACTGCTGCTGCTGGACCAGCAAAGTTTTCAGTTGCTGGACTTTGGATTTGAAAAACAATCTATCTCGTTTTACTCACTGTCTCTCTCCCTGTATCTGCCCATTCTGCTTTGTGTATGTGTGTGTCTCTCTCTTTCTGTCTCTCACTCTCTCTCCCCTCCCTCTCTCTCTCTCTGTCCATTTTGTTCAATCACTGTCAAAGGTTGCTCCTCACTTCGGCATCTGCTCGAAAGTATGTTGCTCCTAGTACACATTGATCATGTCTTTGGTCAGCATTCTTTCACGTCTACTGGTTGGTCTCTGCATGTGGAAATCTCTTCCACGTCCTCATGTATGTAACTCTCTCAGTGAGACTGTCTCTCGCTCTAAACTCAAAACTTACCTTTTCTGATATCTTATTGCAGACGGGCTCTATCAATGGCTCCTTATGCTTGCCCAGCTTCAATGTGCCTTTCTGAACTTTGCAAAGAGGGCATTATCAAATAAACAGCTGTATTATATTAATAATATATTAATAAATTCCCATGCATTTTTTAAGAATCTCAAATCCTACTTTTTTAGCTGTGGCTGGGCTGGGAGCGCCCCTGAGTAAGTTTCTTGAAGAGGTGCATGTATAAATTCTCAAAATGAATGAATGAATGAATTAAAATACCGATGTCCAGAATGCAAATCATTATTACCATTGTCGATAACAATGGGAACATCCGAATTGCTGAGAAGGTCGGAGTATTCGTAAAACTTGTCGGCCGTCGGAACTTCGTCTTCGAATGAAAAGATGTTTTGATTCGTCTCGCTGCCCGAAGATCCGTCGTCGTCGTCCATTTTATCCTATGGAAGAAAATAAGACAGCAACCTGGCCAGTTAAAATATTTAATTAATTTATTAATTATCAGTAAATTATTTCTTTAATTAATTAATCAATTAGTTCATTTATTAATTAATCAACTAATTAATTAGTTCAATTATTAATTAATCAACTAATTAATTAGTTCAATTATTAATTAATCAACTAATTAATTAGTTCAATTATTAATTAATTAATTAATTAACTAATTGATTAATTAATTAATTAATTAATTAATTATCACAGAAGATGGGGTCAAGCCAAATCCCCGAAACCCGAATTTCTCCCAAAACGCTGAAAATACGCAAAAGCCCAATTTAGATGAAAATGTTCAGCATCGCAGAATGGAGACCAAATCCCGAAAACTATTCAGAGATAAATTAAATACAATCATCGCAGAAGCTGGATCTTGTTAGCATTATAGTCAACACAGTTTAGTTTGTCTAAAATTTCTAGGCCATCTACCTAAAACTTCTCAGGCTTTGCAATTAAACCAGGCTCCAGTAAGCCTAGCCTGAAGACTGAGTGCCTGTTTACATAAACAATATGGTTGCCAACGACTTCCGACTTCACTCAAATAAAGAGCGCTGTACCTTACCAACCACATTCCATAATGCAGTGTGCTCAGCAAATAAGAAATTAACAAGCAGCAACCAACACGAGGTCAAAGTAAATTATAGGAAATGTATTGAACTACAACAATAGTGTACATGATTGTCTTACGATAGTACATAATATTCTTATAAGAATGTTCTTGTGCCACCCATAGTATGTTAGCTACGTTCACTGTTTTTGCAAAAGTGCATTTTAACATCATGAATTATTCGCCACTGCACAGGGCTCAGCATATCGGGTTTGGGTCCACTATTCCGAGGGTCCACTATTCCGAGGGTCCACTATTCCGAAGGTCCACTATTCCGAACCCTAACCCTAAACCTAACCCTAAACCTAACTATGACCCTAACTCTAACTCACCCCAACCCTAACCATAACCCTAAACCTAACCCACCCCAACCCTAACCATAACCGTAAACCTAACCCTAGTCCACCCCAACCATAACCATAACCCTAGACCTAGCCCTATCCCACCTCAACCATAACCATAGCCCTAACCCTCCCTGACCCCAACCATAACCCTAACCACAACCCTAAACCTGATCCTAACCCACCCAACCCTAACCCACCCTAACACTAACCCACTGTAACCCTAACCACAAGAATAACGAACAAAATATAGCGGATATTCGGAATAGCGGACCTTCGGAATAGTGGACCCTCGGAATAGCGGACCGTTACCAGCATATCGTAAATGACTGCAAAACAACTCGCTTCCCGGGTGGTTTAACCGCCTTGCATGTGGCTGATGAGTGGCTGGACGCGCTCTGCAAACGCTAAATAAGTAATAATTGCCTGGTTCCAGCGATTCACTATCTTGGCGCTATAGAAATCTCGAGATTACGATGAACTGGCAACCTATCGAATTATCGCTCGCAATATTTCACTGTTATTTTAAAGCAACAATTATTCTGCAAATATTCATAAATTACCGTAATTGAATTATCCGCCAGCTAAACCATCAAATGACGATCAAATACCAAACAAAAAATAAACAAATAAACAACGCTGATAATTATACTCGATTTAAAGCGAATGCAGTGAGACAGATCGCGCGCACCACAGACAATACATTGACTAGAGCTTCGATTGGAATTTGGAATTTAGAAACGCAACTTCTCCAGCGCTGCCACTCTAAAAATAAAAAACCCAAGTTGGAGGGCCGAAAAATCCCAAGAAAATCCAAGTTCAGCAAATCTTCCGAAAAATGTCCAGAATTTTCTGAATTTCCAGCCTGAATATCTCAAATCTTTCAAAAATGTTCACAATTTTCCGTCCGAAACGTCTGATCACCTTTTTTTTCATTTTAGTCATACGCCACAAATCGTTCGAAAATGTCCAAAATTTCCCGAGAATGTCCAAATTTTCTCAAAAAAATCCAAAATTTTCCGGTTTTTACGTTGAAAAAACTCAAGTAAAAAATGCATGTTCTTCCCGAAAAAAACCATTTCCCAAGTTCGGACCGGAAAACCCAGAATCTTGTGAAAATACCCAAGGAGTGGCAACGCTGAACTTCTCACCTCAAAATAATTATTCCTTCATTCCATTCATTAGATGCATTTATTTAGCGCCTCCTTAATGGGCTACTCAGAGGCGCTCCCAACCTCAGCCCGGCCAAATAAAACTGTCTTAAGATGAGAGAGGAAAGCCTGAGAAAGATTTTTACAAAGAGCGCGGTGGGTTAGAGGAAGACCATTCCAGGTTGAGGGTCGATCCTACCACCGAGAAAGCACGGCCGGTTTTGCATAGTGGAAGTACGAGCAAAAGGGACTGAGAGTAGACTTTGTTCAGTCGAACGAAGGGAGCGGGAATGGTGAGAGCTAAGAGTAGGGCTACAGATTGAGCTCACATGGGTAGGCAGGAGCATGGGCTATCATGCAGCGCCAGACTAGATCGAGTAGATATTATCCTATAGGCTACTCAATTCACTGCGTAAGTGGAAGCCAGACTGGAGAACTTCACGCGTAGGCTATAGCTGGAGATGTGGCTGAATTTGGGTATGCGGCCAATATAGTGGGCTGCAGAGCGCAGAACGCGATCGATCACGGCAACTCAGGTAATATAATATATACTCTTCCAAGTGTGTTCCGGCTAAAGAAAGATGTGCTAAACGGTAATTTCAGTGTGTTTCAATGAATTTTATGTGTGTTTCTAATGCAATGTCCAGCACTGTAGGCCTATTATAATATAGGCCTATCATAGTCCTATTATAAAACTGATTAAGATCATATTATTAAAATAATGTATGCATTATCGTACATTCGTACCCACACTTTGTTTCAATTGTTTTTGTGTAAATTAATTTGCTCATAAAGCCTAATATTAAGGGCCCTAAATATCTTTAGTCTTGTGTGTATATATATATATATATATATATATATTTATATATATATACTAGATGTGTTGCCTGGCGTTGCCCGGGAAATTTAGGGTTTTGAACACTACTCCACTGTGGTAGGCCCTACCCATCGTTGACCACTGAATTTCGGGTTTTCGCCAACCTCACCCCCGCTTCCTCAAAAAGCCAAACATGACCAGAGTGTATACGTGCTGACTGTGGCCTAATACAATTAATAATTATTGCATGCTGTCTGTTCTGTTAGCATAGTTAATATTTATGTGATCTGCGTTCTTATGAACAATATTGTTTCAACTGCATAATTGTACACTGTAACCGGTTTCGGTTTGTCAAACGGATTGCTACGGTAATTATCATTGCATGGGTGAGTATGAAGTCGTGCGGACTGTGGACTCTGTAAAGCGGCAGCGTGAGCGAAAATTGATTAGGCCTAAATATGTCTTAAAACGCTAATAACTCAACTCAAGTTTTAAAGCGAATTAAGAGCTGAAAATAGTCGACATGACCTTAAAGTTTGGGTAAGAATCAATTGCAAAAATTTGTTAAACCGACGCTCTGTCATTTCCGAGCCTTTTCTGTTACGAAGAGTCAAAATGCAAACAAATAAATAAATAAATAAACAAATAAATAGTCATCCATTCATTCAATCAAGAATGTTCATAGCACTTCTGTGAAGGGACTACTCATAAAACGAGGGCAAAAATGTACAGCTTTTGTGTTGTATGCGAAATGTGTCAGTAAAGCCCCGAAATCGGACGTGTGTGGCCTCTGCTTAATTGTAACCAATTCAGAACTGGTCCATTTTGTTACCAATCCTTTGCGTTGGACCCGCCTTATATTGCATTGAGTAAACCGGTTTCAAAGGTGTGTAAGACAATAATTGGTCTAGCTTCGGAACCATTGTAAGAAAATGTGTACATGCATTCAGTAAACGTTATTTATTATTATTATTCATAAGTTCACCGTCGTCCTGTGGCATCAATGGCCGTTGACGACAATACAGAAAATATGCAATGCAATGAAAACAAATTTCTAGTATCATAGAAACACCATCAAAATGCGTCTAACTTAAGCTTCATAATTTCAGCAATGTTCAATCTTTAACTTACAATCTCTGTGCTCATACATTGTAATAATAGGATTTAATCCAAATCTAATGCGGTCCAAGTAATCACGACCATGACTCACATATTTCACTGCGTAAGCTGTATCAATAAACGTGTTTTGTCCCATCCTTGAAATTGTAGCAATGCAAGACGTTTTAAAGGTGTCTTATCAAGCGATCTAAGAAATCACCAGTTCACCACCATGCCTCACATTACCCACGGCATATTACGCTGGTAGGTTCATCACAGCCTGACATCATACACTTAGGGAACATTTTCGTATCACAAGTGTAAAAAACCACGAACGTAGGCCTTTACTTTGGCATGCGTCGCTAAAACAATTTACAACAGTTCTCACTAAGATTAAAAACTGAATATTCGGAGCAAATCTTTTGGACTAAAATCTGCATTGAATAATTGTGAACGCTATAGCTTCAGCTCGCTCTAAACACAATCCTGACGTACGTGGTCCCGTGCATAGAAGCTTTCTATCTATAGGAAAACGAGGAGATTCAAGTGATTACTGCAACGAGTCCAGTAACTATATATGCGTCGAAGCAAAGTTGTTCACTTCGATGACTTCTCGAACGGGTTGAACGTTCTGGTATCGTTCAATGAGTTTCACGATCGAGTAATAGATGACGAGGTCGAGTACTTCGATCATAGTCAACAAACTGCAGCCCATCAGCAATCCGAAGTAGCTGCCCAGGTCACCTGAAATGAATCATGTAGCGTTTTCTGAATGTAACTGTTAATCAACGAACTTAAAGGTACTTAATTAAAGACAGACAAAGAAGAAGTGAGTGAGTATAGTCTACCGTACTTTATACAATACGGCTTGGAAACGCTCAATGCGGCATACAGCATGGCCTACGGCTTTGTTTAGTAATACAGCAGAAGTATTAAAAAGTAATTAAATATACAGCATAAAAGTATCAGAAGCGCTCCGGGCTCTAGCATGGCAAAATGTAGCTTTGATTTGATTTGTTTTAAGATTCTTCAGTAGTTGCCCAACTTTCCAACGAAGCAGACGTGTAGGCTACGGTTCCTGCGGGAGCCCAGTCAAGATCACTATAGACCCATGCACCACGGAAAAGGCTCAATTCTGCATAAACATTAGCAGAATATGGTTACTAAAATTATGGTGAGAAATTCTTCCGCTGTGTATACATGTATATAATAATTATTATTATTATAGTAACAACACGGTATTCAAACGCAAGGAACTTACTGAAGAAGTTAGTCCACACATAGGACTCTGATTGCGAGATATGTTCATACTTCATTTCGCCATAGTAAATGTCCAGCATAAGAAAGTTCTTCCTAACAAAACAAAGGCAAAAACAACGCAAATGCCAGTGATATAAATCAATCAATCAATTAATCAGACAATCAAGCAATCAAACAATAAAACAATGAAACAATCAATATTCCAATCAATCGATCGATCGATCAATCAATCAAATAATTAGATCTCAAACAACGAAGCCCTCAAACAATCAATATCCAATCAATCAATGGATTGATCGACCAATCAATCAAACAATCAAACAATCAAACAATCATTCGATCACTCAGTCTATTTATTCCATAAATAGGCTACAGATACAACTGACTGAAGTAATTTTATTTACATAAACGATCGAGGCAACACTTTGAACGAAATAAATCATAGGCCTACTACTTATAATAATAATTTTTTTAATAACTCAATCTGACACACCGCAGAATGAACACAATTACATGTTATACGAAATACGGTCCACTGTAGCACGACACGCAGATCGGCTTTACAGCAGTGCGTTCGGTAACTTAACTAATGGCCTAAGTACTGGATCACTTCTGGTAGGCCCAGCCAGAAGTGGGAGGGGCTATCTTTATTTTTAGCAGAACCCGAGTCAAGCAACACATCAGCAACGCGCCAGCGGCAGCTAACAGAAAATTCAAATAAATTTTTGCCCTGAGCGAGGCTTGAACCCGGGTCCGCGCGGCTGACTCAGTTTAACGACCAGCGCTCTCACCAATGAGCTACGGGACCCCCAGGAACAGTATGTAGCCTACGGGGTCCCGCTAGCGGGCAGGATAACCCCTAGAGAACAAGTATGATTTTGGCATAGACTTAAGAGGTGGCTCCAGATCCAAGCCTATAACTGTCTGAGCCACAAAAAATAAATTTTCGAGGGCAATTAACGACCTCGGTTGTCATAAGCCCTCGTCAAATCTGGATCCATCCAACCATAACTATCTTGGTTATCGCATGATTGTAGAGCATCATTCGACTCCTGCAATAATAGTCATTATGTACGGTGTGCTGTGCCCCGAATAGATATAGGAACGATCACCCTGTTTCAAAGGTGTCTAAGGTGAGCACTCTTAGTAATCATATTAGTTGGGAGCGGAAGGGTCGAGAGTCTAACGAATCTTTATGGCAACAAAGGCTAATTTGGCATTATTTAGTACAATTCTTTTAGTATTAGTTTCTTGGTGTTTAACGACATTGTATCGCTTATCGAAGTTTATTAGGGCCGCCCTCCTCCTTTATCCCATTAATGGACTGGCACTACGGCAAGTAAGGCTATGGCGGAGTAAACCGATCGTACACCGAGTGACGCTTTAGAAATCTGGAGGTCACGATTACACCGGTCGTTCCCCGGTTCGAACTGCTCTAATACAATACTGCGCTTTCTCTGTTGTTGGCCCCATGATATGGAATGGATCCCCACTATCTATACGCTTCATGCCTAGGGTTTGCTCAGACGCATTTTATAGCAACCTTAAAACCGTCCTTATCAGACAGGGTTGAGGTGTGAAATTTGAATGCTCCTGGGTAGCAACATTGAAACGGGGCTATCCAAATCTCCATAATGAACGCTGTGACCCATAGTTAGTGAATGCAGTACAACCATTGAAATTCTTCCCAAATAATTATAGCTCTTAAATTAGTCAAGATTACGAGATAACCATTATAGGTTTACACGCCCTAAACGTATAGTACATGGTGAAGAAAAATAAAGGTGTCTAAGCAGTTTTTGTCCTTTTTCTCTCTGTTTTCTTGTCCTTTTTCCGAGGTTTAATGGCAATATTGTTATACATTTGCACATTTCATGATGTTCACATAATACAACATCTAGGCTACTTAGTTAGATTAACATCAAATATGTATCATATGTTTACAAGCAATTCTGAACATTCAGTGACCAACAATGAAATTATTGGCAGATTAGATAATTATTCAACATTAAATAAAAATCAACGTATTCATCCATTATTTCGAGCCATGAGCAATAATAGCAAGAGCAACAACAACAACAACAAAATGTCAATATCTGTTTCATCTATTACAGAATTATTTAGAAGAAGAAGAAGAAAAAAAACCCCAACCACACACAAATTACCAACGGTCTTCAATCTTATAAGGCATCAAAAACTACGTTTTAAAGGTGTGTAAGGCCATCACTTTGGTTACATTGTATTAACTCAGTTTCCCTTTTAAAAATCGACCGTTATTAACTCACATTGCAAAGTTTTCGTTGATCTGCGTCAAGTCGCTGTATTCCTGTAGAGATGTCTTTATGGTCGCGATTGAGGTGGACAGTCCGTTCTGGTATTCGTTAACAGCCGTCAGGAAACTGATCAGCTGGCGATTGAGTTGACTGAAGTAGACCATACCGACGAGGGTCAGGCGGTCCTTGGCGCTGTCGGCCACGAACGACCTAATAGACTTCTCGTTCGGCCAGATTTGCCAAGTTTCGTCTTCCGATAGAGAGAATTCCAGCATCTGAGAAGCAAGTATTGCAGTGTATTGTGTCTGTAAGTCTAGAATTATATAGCGCTTCTGAGGTTTCTCGAAGTACACACTGATCAGAGGCACTCCCAGTAAGACAGAGACACACACACACACACACACACACACACAGAGAGAGAGAGAGAGAGAGAGAGAGAGAGAGAGAGAGAGAGAGAGAGAGAGAGAGAGAGAGGGAGAGGGAGAGGGAGAGGGAGAGGGAGAGGGAGAGGGAGAGGGAGAGGGAGAAAGAGAGAGAATAGAGAAAGAGAGAGACAGACAGAGAGACAGACTGACAGACAGACAGAGACAGAGACAGACAGACAGATACAGACAGACAGATAGAGAAGCCATATTGAGACTATGAAAAAGAGTTTTAATTGTCATTTAATTCTCGAGGCAGGCTAATCAGAAGTGCTCCTGGCCCAGCCACGGCTCAACAAGACAGTTTTGAAATTTTCGAGGAACAGAACGAGCGAGCGAGTGAGTGAGTTAACATTAAATAAATATTAAATGGAGCGCCTATTCAGGGTAGGCTACAGAGAAGCGCTCCCGGCCCAACCACTGTTTAATTAAACTGGTTTGAAATTCTTGAAGAACAAGAGCGATTGATCGAGTGAGTGAGTAAACATTGAATCAATAAGATCAAATTAGCAACATCACCGAGCCAGTTATAGAAAAAAAATCCATTTCCGTCGTTACCTCTGGTACTTCCAACTTCGGAGTCGGTTTCCTCCAGATGTTCAACGACCTCGCATACTTCTCCACGTCCGGGTTCCACGTGTAGTTGGACAGCTGGACGCAGTACGTCAGGAAGGTGTAGTACATGACGGATATACTCTCCTCGGTGTTGGTAATCTTATTCTGTAGCGGCACAACGATCTGCTGGTTAATATCCTGTACTACATTCGAGATGTTCTGCGATAAGGTGTTGCTAGTATCACTGTTCAATTCGTCCGCAAGCTGCAGTTTCGTTATGGTATTCGTAGAGTAGTTCTTCTTGAGCGCCGAAAGCCAGTCCTCGTTGTGCATGAACATGTTGAGGACCTGTTCGGAGTTGATGGAGTTGGAGAAGTCCTTGAAGTCGAAGCTGACGGAGCTCAGCCACCGGCGGAAGTCGACAAGGAAGTCGCTGTACTCGGACTGGCAGTGCGAGAAGTTGGACAGAAAGAGAAGCATGCCGTCGATCCGGTTCAAGACGTTTGTGGCGCATTTATCGCATGGAAAGATGTTCTCGTAGTTGCCTGAGAGGGTGAGTATCCGCAGCTGCATGGTCAGAAGAACGGTGTTTCCGATGATCAAGTCTCTGAATGTCTTGCACGGTGCAACGTTGAACAGCTTCGGCATGTAGTCGGTCGCTGAATTTACCTGAAACGCACAGGACATTGAGGAACTGGATAAACTGGAGAAACTGGAGAAACTGAAGAAACTGGAGAAACTGAAGAAACTGGAGAAACTGAAGAAACTGGAGAAAGTGTAAAGAGGAGTAATACGAAGATGATTTGGGGTTACAGGGATTTGAACTATGAACTCAGGTGAACTCTGAACCATGGCCTACACTCTGCCGAACCGTACCTTCTCGGTTGGTAGGTAGAAGCCTCAACTTGGAATGGCCTTCCCTTAACACTGCGCTCCCTGTTTCGTATACATCCTTTTGTAACTCAGGCATTCCTGTCTCTCATCCTAAGACATACAGTGCAAGTTATTCAGAGGTTCAAAACGTTTGCCCCTTGCCTTGGCTCTGACGCCACGCTCAACAACCCCTACTCTCGCCTCCCGACCAAAGGCATGTTCCAATACAGTTCACTACACTTTGGGCAGTAAAGCGTTTTAACTTAAAGAGCTGTCACGGTAGCTACTCAGCGTGCCAGCCCCGAGGAAATAAGAAAGATTTCAGGCAGCGAAGGGCTGAAGATAACACCGCCAATAAGATCTTACTACGGATAGAGAAGGGACGTAGGTCATTCCACATAGAAGGATCCACAATGTTAACTATGTTTACCGTATTCGTCGTATAGATCGCGAGAACGTTTCTGAAGTCATCAAGCTGTCGAAGCGTGTCGTTGATAACCCCGGTGTACCACTTCCTTTCCGGTCGATAGCTCCCGGCGCTCAAGCCCTTCAAAAGGTCCTTGGTCAGCGACAGGCTGGCATGCAGCGCACCAACGCTCTGACCAAGATAACTGTCCCTCGGCTTCAGATCCACCAGATACGCCGACTCAAACTTCGACAGGAGGGCTCCACCACCCTTGACGATATCTCTAAGGACCAGCTCCGTAATGCGCTCGAGCGCCGCTTCGATGTTCCGTGGGATGGAGGTACCCCGATCCAGCACAGCGAAGTAGATGTAGTCCTTGAGCTTGACGTGGGACCTGATCAGGGACTCCATCCTCTCGATCGTGGTCGTCATGATCGTCTCGTCAACGCGATGTCGTATCTCGAGCGCCTTGATGTAGCGCCATCTCAGATCGTCCGAGTTGTTACCGAGAAGAGAAGAGTTGATGCCGAGACCCGACAGCTGCGACTGTGAGAGGCCGAGGGTGAAGGAGTTGACACTGCAGGCTGTTGGGCAGGTAGCCGAACTTGATATGTTTTGCGATGACTCTGCAATTATACATGTCGTTCATTCATTCGTTTCAAGAATTTATAGAGCACCCCTTCAAGAAACCCAATAGGTCTAAGAGTCTAAGTCCAAACACGGTGAAACAAAAAGGTTTTAAGCATTTATCGACCAAAAGGTATTTTACACTAACATTTACTACACTTTGGTCGGCAGATGGTTAAATAAGGAGTATGTAAAACAATGATGAGTCAACCCCATAGGTAACAAAACTGGACGACCTGCTGACCTGACGTAGCACTCGTGAATAGCCTAGGCTGCAATACTGTCATTACAGCCATTAAGCATAGCGCTTTGAAGTTTATTACGGTGAGTTGTGTTGGGCTCTAATGGTTCTGAGGCGAATGAGATAGGTAATTATGATTTTTAGCAGTCATGGTGTTTCTGCTGTTGATTCTTTAGGCTGCTAGTGAGATACTATGCATGCTTAAAGGCACACGACTTCGACACCTTTAAAACGGTTATAAATGCTGCTATATAAACGTGATCAATGTACACAAAATCGGTCATAATTCACTAACCTTAAATACCTTTAAAATAGTTACAACAATGTTTATAAATTATTATATTGATATGGCA
This sequence comes from Lumbricus terrestris, assembly GCA_949752735.1. Lineage (NCBI taxonomy): Eukaryota > Metazoa > Annelida > Clitellata > Crassiclitellata > Lumbricidae > Lumbricus > Lumbricus terrestris. The sequence goes on from OX457050.1 coordinate 3,191,913, forward strand.
TGAAAGTTTCGTGACTCGAATATTTGGCAAAACTGCTATTTTTATATTCGCTCATTTTGCAAAAAATTGACTGAGGTCAATTAATTTCGTTTCATCGGTAACAAAAACTTATATACACACCGCTATCTGGTACAAAAAGCAGTTGATCAAAAGAAATATTGGAATAACAGCCTTCTTTGTTCACGTACATTAAATTTATCTTGGACTTTGCAAATTTTATATCGGTACCAAGAATTTGAAAAAAAAGATTTATAGAAATGGCCTAATTTGAGCATTTATAACCGAAACTGTTTGAAATTCGTTGCGAGAGACAACTGACGTAGAATATTAGTTGTTTCATTTGCATTATAATAGATCCTTTTGTGTCACAATGTGTGAGATTATAAGAGTGTCAGACGAACTGCTTTATGTTCTTAAAACGATGGATGTTGATGAGATCATAAAACTCCGTTTAGACACCTGTTGTTGGTGTTATACCGATGCTATAAGTTTCTTTCTATTCATAGCCTACTAAACCCCCATTTATTGTCGTCACCAACCTTTGATGTCATAGGACGACGTAAACTTTATCCTAACTGCTCGACTCAAGATACCTTTAAAACGGTTACAGCTATTAATATAATAAAATAAGGATGGCAAGATGCTAAAGGTTCATGGATTGAATTGGTGCATATTATGTTCGTTGAATAATTCGTTCCTGATATTAGTTTGCAAATTGAAAGGGAAGCCAACGGTAGGCGTCGCGCATATACATGTAGCTGTATGTATGTGGACTTGTTATAGCGCTCCTTCAAGGTTTCTACTCAGAAGCGCTCCCGCCTACAGCGATGACAATACATCGGAGTTTCACACCGAAGCAATTGCGAGTGAAGGACTTGCTCCACTGTCCGTACGCGGCGGCTTGATGTGGATTCGAACCTGCAAAACCCTCCGACTGCAAGGCACCGAACATACAAACTGCACCACCGCGTTCACAACACCTGTACACAACAACACTGTAACTAGTCCTAGTCAGTTCAACCCCACGCGGTGGGATTGATTTGACTATAGGACTAGTTATAGGTCGCCTTGTCATCATCATCATCATCGTCATCGTCATCATCCCTCCGCCTCCTCCTCCTCATCCTTCTCCTCCTCCTCCTCCTCCACCTCTGTCCATGTCATTCACTCACAGATGTTTAACGCCATCGTTTGAATCTTGGACATTGTAATAAGCAAGTCATAATATCGGTTGTCATCAGTTACCTGTAACGTGTTTGATGCAGCTGATGTGTTTGTCGAGAGTACAAAACGAAGACGGACCTATTGTTAACAGCAGAACAATAGTAATATTCAATTCTTTCAATGGAAACGCAACACAGACTCGTAATTATTAGATCGCGGTTTGTTTGATGACGATGACGACGACGACGACGATGACGATTATGATTATGATGATGACGATGATGACGATGATGACGATTATGATTATGATGATGACGATGATGACGATGATGACGATGATGACGATAATGATGACGATCATGACGATGATGACGATGATGATGACGATGATGACGATGATGATGACGACGACGACGACGATGACGATGACGATGACGACGACGACGACGATGACGACGACGATGACGACGACAACGACGACGACGACGATGACGACGACGATGACGACGACGATGACAATGACGACGACAACGATGACGATGACGACGACGATGACGACGACGATGACGACGACGATGACGATGACGATGACGACGACGATGACAATGACGACGACGATGACGATGACGACGACGCCGGATGATGATGATGATGATGATTATAATGATGACGACGACAACGACGATCTGCTACCCTGTCTGGCCTGTCATCCGTCAGTGCATCCATCCACCCACCCACCAATCCATCCATCTACCATCCGCAATAACTCCAATCGTTCCGTATTATACCTGGCATGTGTATATCCTTGCACTTGCATTTCTCCTCCACGTACTGCGTCTTCTTTTCCAGGCGACATTTCGCCTCCGTGTAGATCGTCGTTTCATTCCCATCGTCCTCGTCGTAGTAAGGAAGATCTGTGGAGCCACACGGACCGAACGGAGGCGGAAGACTATCGCTCTACGATAACGATAACGATAAAGATAGCGATAACGATAACGATAAGCAGTTTAGTTAAACCCATTTTTCCGATATGAACTGGTCAATTCCACAAAGTCCAACCATAGGTGCAACCACCCTATGGGACCCACGGGACGCGTCCCCCCAACTTTTTGGTGGTCCCCTAACTTTATTATTATGGTCCCCCCAAGTTTTATGACGTGATTCATTCGGTCCCCCCAACTTTTAGGACGTGATTGCACCTATGAGTCCAACCTCATCTCCGGGCTATTAATTACAATGTGCAGTCGTGCACCGTTATCGTTACCATTATGTTTACCATCATTGTCGTTGTCATCGCTATCATTATCGTTACCATCATCGCTACCATCACCGGTAAAATTATCGTTACCATAGTCGTTATAATTATCGTCATGATTTTCGTTATTGTAATCGTTACCGTTATCGCTATCATTATTAGCATCAGTAATGTCTATGTCTCCGGTTTCTGATGTTCAATGTATCAAACGACGATTTCGCACAAAGCCAATCGGTAAACAGAGGGATGGTTAAGAAGAACTATTCGTCAGATGGAGAGTAGCCGATGGTCTTAACCAAGGCACTGGAATGAGTCTTTCGCATACTTTCTGAGAAACAAAGTTGATCTGCCGATTCGGAACCTACCTGGGAAAGAGTGCTACTCTAGCATACATAAGCCGATCTGCCAGTTTTCGGAACATACCTGGTAAAGAGTCTTACTCTACAGGGTGCGCCAAAAAAAGTAATCCCCTACGGTTTTCAGCCCATATCTTGGCCAAACATATGAATTTTTAAATGAAACTTTTCAGTCTTAAAGGCAATTCATATTTACGTACAATGGTCAAATTACAAACAAATATTTCAAACAGAACAAAAGTTATATCACTTTTAGTGAGGCCACCCACCGTTTTTTGACGATTCAAAAACGCGACGCAAGAAAAAGTAACAAAAAAACAATCTAAGTATTCTGGTCAATATCTTGGCCGGAAGTAAGAATTTCGAAATGAAATTTTGCAGACTTAACAACAATTCACATCTACACATGATGGCCAAATTTCAGCAAAATATTTCAAATAGGACAAAAGTTATGGCACGTTTAAGGAGGCCACCCACCGTTTTTTGACGATTCAAAGACGTAACGCAGCAAAAAGTAGCAAAAACACAATTTTATAAAGTCTCATCTCAAATAATTGTTATCAAATAGGCTTTGGTAATGCCAGATTATCATTATTATTACTATTTAAAAAAGGAACAGGGTACCAGCGTAGCTGCACGTCACTGAGAAGTCACTTAGTAAGATGACAATTAAATTGGTAAATAAGAAATCTGTCAGATTAATCAACAGGTCCATCAAGAACTTTGCAGAGGGACTCAAAAGAAGTTTTGGCACTGATGATGGGCACATTGAACACAAGTTGTGAATCACTATCAAGTTCAGTTCCAAACAGTTATTCGAGATATGACTTGATAAACTCACGTTTTTGGTACTTTTTGTTGCGTTACGCTTTTGAATCGTCAAAAACGGTAGGTGGCCTCACTAAAAGTCGTATCACTTTTGTTGTGTTTGAAATATTTTGATGAAATCTGGCCATCATGTGTAAATATGAATTGTCTTTAAACCTGTAAAGATTCATTTTGAAATTCTTACTTTTGGCCATGATATTAGCAAAAAAAACTTTAAAAATTGCGTTTCGTTTTTGAATTGTCAAAACACGGTGGGTGGCCTCACTAAAAGTGATATTACTTTTGTTCTATTTGAAATATTTGTTTGTAATTTGACCATTGTACGTAAATATGAATTGCCTTTAAGAATGAAAAGTTTCATTTAAAAATTCGTGCTTGGCCAGGATATGGGCAAAAAACCGTATGGGATTACTTTTTTTGGCGCACCCTGTATATTTATAGCCATTTTGGAACCTACCTGGGAAAGAGTCTTACTTTATATTTATAGCCATTTCGGAACCTACCTGGGAAAGAGTCTTACTTTATATTTATAGCCATTTCGGAACCTACCTGGGAAAGAGTCTTACTTTATATTTATAGCCATTTCGGAACCTACCTGGGAAAGAGTCTTACTTTATATTTATAGCCATTTCGGAACCTACCTGGGAAAGAGTCTTACTTTATATTTATAGCCATTTCGGAACCTACCTGGGAAAGAGTCTTACTTTATATTTATAGCCATTTCGGAACCTACCTGGGAAAGAGTCTTACTTTATATTTATAGCCATTTCGGAACCTACCTGGGAAAGAGTGTCACTTTATATTTATAGCCATTTCGGAACCTACCTGGGAAAGAGTCTTACTTTATATTTATAGCCATTTCGGAACCTACCTGGGAAAGAGTCTTACTTTATATTTATAGCCATTTCGGAACCTACCTGGGAAAGAGTCTTACTTTATATTTATAGCCATTTCGGAACCTACCTGGGAAAGAGTCTTACTTTATATTTATAGCCATTTCGGAACCTACCTGGGAAAGAGTCTTACTTTATATTTATAGCCATTTCGGAACCTACCTGGGAAAGAGTCTTACTTTATATTTATAGCCATTTCGGAACCTACCTGGGAAAGAGTGTCACTTTATATTTATAGCCATTTCGGAACCTACCTGGGAAAGAGTCTTACTTTATATTTATAGCCATTTCGGAACCTACCTGGGAAAGAGTGTCACTTTATATTTATAGCCATTTCGGAACCTACCTGGGAAAGAGTCTTACTTTATATTTATAGCCATTTCGGAACCTACCTGGGAAAGAGTCTTACTTTATATTTATAGCCATTTCGGAACCTACCTGGGAAAGAGTCTTACTTTATATTTATAGCCATTTCGGAACCTACCTGGGAAAGAGTGTCACTTTATATTTATAGCCATTTCGGAACCTACCTGGGTGTAGCTGATGGTCGCCAGGTTGTGCACACTTGGCATGGCAGCCAATCCGAGGTCTCGCATGCTGGAAATGTCCGCTTGGTCATGAAGGTGCATCTGAAAAGCATCAGCAAATCATCAAATAAAAATTAATGTCATTCTGCATTTGCGGTTTCCGTGCATACTTTACTTGACTGCTGTAACTCACTGCTCATCGGAGAGCTGCATAAACGTATAGCCTACATGTCGAAATAGTCCAAAGCTCAATAGCAATGCCTCCTAAATGTCAACATGCTGCACCTATGCTGCATAACGCAGAGGCGGCACCACGCATATTTTTTAATCAGGGCATAGCCAGGAAAGTCATGCAATTAGGCTACCCCAAAATATTCTAGCCATTCAAACATTCTCGCTGCTTTGTGGCAGGGCAACGAGCAGGACAAAGCACTTGACCCGGCCTGCCTTCCTGTGACGCCGTCACTGACATTACTCTGATTTGCACGCCTTGTTGGTTGCTCTAGAACTCTTGTAATAATAGCAGGGCTGTTTTTAAGGAGTTTTTAGAACTGCACAACTCCTTCTTTCCTTTCCAATCTTCCATGGTAAATTACTTCCAATCGGAGGACAATGACCTTTTTGCTAGTTTTAACCGTACAGAAGTGCTTTCACAACTGCACAAATCCATTTAGAACTGCACATTTTGTGTACAACTGCAAGTTTAAAAAAGCCATGAATAATAGCCTATTCAATGTTCATACTTGCATAAGAAATAGTCTGCGCCGCCAGCGGCCTATTGAGCACGTAATCCACTTAAAACTTTATATTAAATTCGACTCTAAAAGTGTTTGCTGCGATGCCACATCGAGAGAGATTGTCACAGTAGAATAAATGAAGCAATATAAGTGGAAACGCTCCAACCTTCATTCCAACACCCGACACGTAGTTCGTAACATGTTCGTACTGTTCCACATTCAGAATGAAGCGGGCCCCGGATTCAGCACCTAGCAATCATCAACACTTAAACATTTATCTGAACTGTTGCAGTGTTGCCAGCATGTATTCTTATAAATGGAGGGAAAGAGAAGCCAAGGGAGACAAGCAAAGACCTGGATGGATGGACAATATAAAAGAAGATCTAACAGCACAGAACATGGATATGAGAGATGCGGTGGATAAAATCAGAAACAGAGCAAGCTGGAGACGGCATATTGAAGCCTCATCGTTGTCGTAGAACCTACTACGCCTGACGGAAGAGAGACCAAGAAGAAGATTCTTATAAATCAGTCGAACATTTACACAGCGCTCTTTCAAGGTTGCTGCTCAAATAAAAACATTCTCTAGTCATTACATGGTGCTACCTTTACCTGAAGTATAGTATAATACCGTGAGGGTTTCTGAAAAGTCATGTACAAAATTCAATGCTCTTAATCGGTTAATGAGTAATGAGTCTATTGCCCTACCAGTGGCGTCTACCAATGGGGGGGGGTTGGGAGAACGTTCTCCCACGGTTTCTGAAAGTGGGGGGTTTGACGTTTTTCGGGTGTAAATTGGGGGGGTTGGTGAATTTCTATTAAATAAAGGCCTGGAATACGAAAATTATTATTTGTGCATCATTTATGTACCGGTATTGAGAAACATTATTACCTTGGACTAACGAACCCACGGTTCGCATGATGTCACTTATATTTGGTAGGGAGCAGGACAACTCATAGACATTAGTGTCAGTCAGGTCCCTGGCATACAAGGGTGGAACACACCCTTTCGGGATTGACCTCTTATCGCTAATCACGTTTAGGCCTACTGACGGAGGCACGCCGAAGTCCCACCCTTGGCAGGTGATGAAGGCAACAAAATTAATGATTGCGACGGTCGCGCAGCAAGAATCAAACGACCCGTTTGACACTTGCTGTGCACGTGTACCTTACCCCAGTCTTCGGACAGTGGTCCCTTCTGTAAAAGTAGCTTAAGACTAATGAAGCTAATAACAGATGTTTCGCATTAGATTCCCAGCCAGCATATCGCTGAAATGAATAAGAGCAGCTCTGATGTAAAGCAGAGTCTTTCCATGCTATAGAGATGCAGCTATAAGTGCAGGAAGCTAGATGGTAGTCATTATACATGTAGGTCTGCCATAGACAACCGAATTTGACTGTTCAAGATGGTAGTCATTATACATGTAGGTCTACCATAGACAACCGAATTTGACTGTTCAAGATGGTAGTCATTATACATGTAGGTCTACCATAGACAACCGAATTTGACTGTTTCTGTGTTATTAGTTTTTCTTATTTCGCGAAGAGTTGCATCGACATCAGCAGATTCTGAAGTTGTCAAGAGCTAAAGGTGTGCATGCACAGAGAGTTTCTGTGGAGAATTCGAATTATTAGCTTTCAGCTTCTATGCGCATGGACGGAGATTTTAAAAGGGTGGCAGAGATGCCTATATCGCCCCAATGTTTTAGAAATATTTCATAAATATCATTATAATTTACTACAGTGTTATTCATTGAGCTTATTTATTTATAATGAAAATTCGTCTAAGATGGCAACTTAAAAGCCGCCATCACAGTCTGCAAATTAAAAAAATTAAGCATTGGGAGCGACATTTATTGAAGTCTTGAACTACATTTAATTTTCTCTGAGCACTGAGATCATGACAGCTTAAGATGCTACGTGCGGCAGCAATGTGCAAATCCAAAAATTGTATGCAATTGGGAGGCGACACTCTAAGGTCTCAAACCATGGCTAGGCTAGTATCAGTATGGAAAAATGAGTACCGGTAATTTGATTAAGACGACACCTTAAAATGCTGCCATTGCATTGTGGAAATTCAAAAAGTTTCTAATGGGCCACTGAAAAAGTACAGCTATTTTGTTAAGACGGCACCTTAAAATGCTGCCATTGCCATGTGCAAATTCAATGGGTCACTGAAAAAGTACAGCTATATTGTTAAGACGACACCTTAAAATGCTGCCATTGCAATGTGCAAATTCAAAAAGTTTCTAATGGGTCACTGAAAAAGTACAGCTATTTTGTTAAGACGACTCCTTAAAATGCTGCCATTGCAAAGTGCAAATTCAAAAAGTTTCTGATGGGGAGGGGCGCATCCCCCCCATACCCCTGCCCCTCACAGTGCAACGCGCATCACGAGCGTCCTTCGGACGCTCAATTGTCTTTCCCCCCCTAGAAACCTCAATCCCTCCCCAGAGGAGACTAGATTAAACACTGTGCGTATGTAACATATGAACAAATTCCCATACAATTGTTTTAAGTCGGCGAAAATGGGGGGTTTGTTCTCCCACTCCAAGTGGGGGGGTTAGACGCCACTGTGCCCTACCTTGTAGTTTGGGTAAGACGATTGGGATAGGGTCACGAATTTGTTCATAATCAGGCTCAGGATTGTTTGTGGTAGGTTTAGACTGCAGGGCTGTTGCGGCTAGGTTTGGAACAACGAGTTATAGCAGCTATAATCAGAATATGATTTAGAGTCACATACCTAATGTGGTTTAGGGTCAAGACTCAAGACTATAGGCTGGAGGTAACAGCACGGGCATCCTAAGATATTTTTGCAAGAGCGGGCGAAACAATGGTTAGGACAACTGTTAAATTCTAGGACGATATGTAAGTCAAGAGTTGCAACCTGTTGTGTAAGCTTGTCGGGAGTCGTTCTGGTTGTAGTTGAAAGTGTAGCATTGACCCATGTCGGTGAACTCAGTCAAGAAATCCGATTCTGAGCAGGGACTCTGACCGTAGTCGCATCTGTAACATCATCACCAGCCTCAGTACAATTATTGTAATCTACAGACAAAATTAATGGGTAACGAGAGAAATTGGGGATTCTGGACCTCGCTCCTGTTCGCGCGTGTAGGGACGGACCGTGCAAGCCCAACATTTAGATCTCTTAAATGCAGTGGCGTAGACAAAAGAGATTTCGGGGGTTATTTCTAAACCCCCATTGGCCTAGGGAAAAAATTAAAGGTTTTTTATCCACTTAAATAAGAAAAACAAAGCAATTGTTTTTCTTACTTTATTTCCTTTTGTTACGCTATTCCCTTTTTATTTACTGTAAAACTGTAGGGTTGGCGTCAGAAAGGGCACTCGGCCAGACAAAAGAAACACACACACCCATCATAAATTCCTGGCTAAGCCACTGCTTAAATCAGTCGGCATCAGGAAGGGAATCACCACCCGTGTTTAACAATAGTCGCTTTGCCAGGATATAATTTAAATTTCGAGCAGCCTCTATTTCGTTTCGGAGGTTTGCATAGGATATGGTGGTGAAATACACGCAATTGGAACAGTGGCGGCGTCAGACTGTCTTTGCAACCAGGGCACAGTCAGGGTAGACACACGAGTAACAAGTGCAGGGAAACTATGTAGGCCTATGCCCCAATTATACAACTCGGAAGGGCACAAATTCTGGCTGGTCAACGACCAGGACGAAGGCATTTTCACCGGGGGTGCATCTGTCCTGTATTGTATTGTATTTAAACATTTATAAAGTGTAGAGCGAATAGAAGGAGTGTCCGGCTGTGTCCTGGACAAGCGCCTCCACTGGAATAATCTCTCAGAATTTTGTAATCATCAAATTTGATTGTTTTTAACTCAGAAGCCCTAACAATACGTCCAAGCACGGGGACCTCAAAAGGCGTGTCGTCCATTCATAGATGCAAAGGTAGTGAAGCATCTCTTCGGTCAATTCTTAGCAATGGAATTATAATTATATAAGCTTACGTTTTTGAATTTATCGTAAGGTGCTGTTTTGAACATTTTCTCTCTTGATTAATTTATTGAATTAAATATTGTGTTATTACCATGATTGCTGTACATCAAAATGTGGATAGCAATTGGTCGAATAAAGAATATTCTTTACTTGCCTTATCTGATCTAATTCATTGAAAATTATCAGGGTCAAGGCAGTATACGGCAGGGTTTTTTGCGTGCAGTTGTACACAAAATGTGCAGTTTTGATCTGTGCAGTTGTAGAAGCAATTCTGTGCAGTAGAAACTAGTAAAAAAGGTAATTGCCCTGCGAGTGGGAGTAATTTACCATGGAGGATGGGAAGAAAAAGAAGGGTTTGTGCAGTTCTAAAAATTCCTTTAAAACAGCCCTGGTATACGGTAGCTATAGAAAAACGTCTACGTTTAAATTTATTCCACCTTACAGACCACAGTCATGTAACGGTATAGACTATCAGAAGTTCGCCTACTTGTGAATGAACTGCGGTAGCTGATGCGCCATTTGTCTCGTCAGTGTCCGCATATCGGTGTCTGAAAAGGAAAGAAAGCCACACTAATAAAACTGTGCAGATAAAACGTCAAAGATGACTAACTATTATCGCCTCAGAGTAGGCTAGGCCTACAACGCAGACCGCCTTTTAACCGATCTTAAAACGGAAGGATGTTTGCCAAAGCGGGCAAGTTTCTTTTCTTACCAACGTTACAAGTTTCCCTACAAAGCAGTACTGACCAAGATATTTCCTTCGGCAGATTCTTGCTGAAATTCTATTTGAATAGATTAACAATAATTGTTATTAAATAGAAGCTGGATTGATAAAAAAATAGTTGTTGCACAATCAGAAGTCGGATTTATTAAACAAGTCCGTGTAAGTATGGAAGCAGTGGCGGCGCTAGGGGGGAGCTAAGGGGACTAAGCCCCCTATAAAAGGCAACCCGGGGTTAAGCTCCCCCTTTAAAAAGGCCATACGGGTTTATTTTACATGCAAAACTGAAATATTTCCACGATTTTCGACCGGATGACTAAAACATAGGTCATCAGAAATTTTGGCGGATGAGAATGGAAAATTTCCTCCCTCGAGGATACAGCCCCCAAAAGCTGAAATCCTGGCGCCGTCTCTGTTTGGAAGCTAGATTTATTATATGGATTCAAGTCAAAGTAGAAGTCATGAAAATAATTATGCTGCGCCATGCGAACAATAACTTCGAACCCTAAAGCTATAGATCTAGATCACCCAACGTCTTACCCTCGAGTTCATCGTAGATGAGTTCAATGTAGGCGTCCCTTGAAAGCCTCGGACCCGTGTAGGGTACGCGATTCTTCTGCCTATGTGAAACGCCGGTCAGGCTCCCTGCAATTCGCCAAGGAGATAAAAAAAAGTCAACACAACTCTAATTATTAAAGCTAATAGAGTTTCGACTAATGCAAGCAGTTATAACATTATAGCGCTGATAATGATGAACACTTCTTTGCAGATCTCAGATCTCAACAAGGGCTGATACATAAATTTTCGAAGGGGGGGGGGCAAAATTTAGGGTCTTGTTGGTGGGAAAAATTTCGTTGTGCCGCCGAAAAAAAAACTGACGACGTTTTTTATAGTCATCGACCAATTTTTCGGGGAAAAGATACCATTTCATCCGCCAAAAAACTGATGACCTTTTTTAGTCATCGACCAATTTTCGGGAAAAAGAAAAAAGATACCATTTCATCCGCCGCTAAATCGACGGGGGGGGGGCTACGTCCCCTACGATTTTGTAATGGGGGGCCTCATGTCCTGTTTTTCTCTCCCACTATATTTATTTAATGGCTTATTGAAACCAAATGGGGGGCCACGTCCCATGCAATTTTTAAATGGGGCCATGGCCGGATTGCCCCCCCCCCCTCTGGATCCGCCCCTGGATCTCAAAGGTACTGCAATAAAAATCCTACAAATATCTTGAACCAGCGTAGAGCAGTGCCAGAGAGGCCAAACCACGATGATAATCGATTAAGAAGGAGATTGTGATCGATGGTGTCGAATGCAGCGGAGATGTCAAGGAGGCAGAGACAGGAGACTTGTTGATGACTGACGGCAGAGACCAGTTTCTTGTAGAAAGAGACGAGTAGAGTTTCTGTGGAGTGGTGCTTAGTGAAGCCAGATTGGTGGGCGTTGAGGAGTGAGTTAGAAGAGAGGTAGGCCTAATCGTTTAATAATAATAATAATAATTTTCTTTAATTCAACGCCTGCAAACGCACTGCGCTCTACATTTACAAGTTATGCAGTAATCTTAATTAAGCTTAACTACAGTATAGAACAGACAGCTTTGCAATTACACGGCGCTAATAGCAGCCTACAAAGCATGTCCGCCCAACGGGGGCACTAACCTGCTACCTCTCGCACTCTACGCCAGCGTGTTATCCATTGCGCTACCGGGCAAGGACAATAAGAGCGTGTTACAAAGTGTCCTATTAGACGGGTAGACAAGCAGAGTCACCCAGGAAAAATTGATGACAAGCAAATCTCTACATGAACTTAATCCATACATTGTCTAGTAAGTCCTGGTGAAGATGCCCACAAATCGGACGACAATTAATATACAGGGTGGACCAAAAAAGGCGCCTCTGAGATTTTTCTAAGGTCTTTTGCCAATATCTTGGCCAGAAGTAAGAATTTTTTAAATTACATTACACCAGCTTAAGGGAAAATCATATCTACGTACAAATGCCAAATTTCACCAAAATATTTCCAACAGAACAAAAGTTATTTCACTTTTAGTGAGTCCACCCAATGCTTTTTGACGATTTCAATATATAACGCAACAAAAAGCGATTATATTAAGTCACGTATCAAGTAATTGTTATCATATAGATTTAATATTCATTCATTCATTCCGAAAACTTATATAGCGCCCCTTGAAGAAGCCTACTCAGAGGCGCTCCCAGTCCAGCCACAGCTAAAAAGATGGGACTTGAGCAACTTGTAGAAAGCAGGCAAATTATTCCGAGGTAGTAAGCGTAGTGCAAACGGGACCCCATTCCATGTGGACGGGCCATCAACCAAGAAGGCTCGACGCTGTCTGGTAGCAGAGCGGGTTGTAAATTGTAATATTGTCAGAGAATCATAATCATTGTTGTTAGAAAAGAAACAGGGTACCAAGAACTTTGCAAAGAGACTCATAACGAGTGTGGGTACTGCAGGTGGACACATTGAAAACAAGTTGCGAAGTGCTATCAAGTTAATGTCTATAATGAATGCAATAAGCTTTACACTAAAGTTAAACTAAACGTTGGCTAATTTCTATTTTATTAATTTTTGGGATCTTCTTCAACTCTTTCAATAGCATTCTCATCAATCACCTTGAAAAAATCACTCAAAAATATAAATTTTTAAATGCAAAAGCTTGAAAGTAAGAATTCGTAATGCAAGTTAAGATTAAATCAAGGGTTACATCACAGTATAATACTGTGGTTACATGGACAAAATTTTCTTAAATCACCAGAGGCCTTGCCTGCCAATTTTTGCATATTATAGATCAAAACACCAAAAAGATAAGCAGAAAAGATAAGCAGAAATAATGAAAGAGAAAATTTAAATGCATTATAATAATTCCGTCTAGATTAAAAAAAGGAGTAGGCCTACAAATTAATCAGCAGAGATTAAGACTCAACAGTGTGAGCCATAATCTAGTAATAATATTGGCTGACCTCTTCGCTTTTCGAACTGCAACGATCTGTTTGTCCCATAATCAAGGACCACTTAGGCCCAAACTAGATCATTTTCCAACATTGCCCTTTCCATCTGGAATGCCCTCCCTTCCTCTTCAGTCTTCACGTGTTCTTCCTAGATCTATATCTATCCCTCCTCAAACCCCATTTCTTCTCTCAGGGCACTCACACTGGGAGTGCTACTGAATGGTCACAGCTATGAGTGGCGCTCACAGCAATGAGCATAATAAGCTTAAAATTACTTTACATTATGTTACATGTTCGTTTGCCATGACCATACAAACTTGAAGTGGCATCGCATCCACTTATAAGAGCATGCACAGTCCAATTGGCCAAAGTGTCTGATGGCAGACTGTGTAAAGCCGTTAACTATCATCCTATAATCACGTCCACTGGTCTTTCCACCCTTTCTTTTTAGTTTTGGGTTAATTTGCGTTTTAACCTGACAAATATTGAAACAGATATTTGAAATATGTGCTAGTCTAGACAAGCACATAGCACTAGGCCTATAGGTTGGCTCTTTCATACAGGGGTTATAGGCCAATTTTCCCTTTAAAATTTGTTGATAAGATTATATTAATCAAACTAAATTTTGCTACCTATAATATTATACGACACTAGTAAACGATATCACCAATGATTAAATGGACTTCTAGTTGTCACTGCAAGGGAACCTCGCAATGACATTTTGTTTCTGACCTGACTTTGCTGCAGGGGTACGCCATCATTCGGTTTTTTACTTGGGGGTACAATAAAAAATAAAGTTTCAGAATCCCTGCGCTAGTGACACTACCAACATTATTTTATCCTTGAATTGTGACAGTTTCCGTAAATGTCCTTTACAACATTGACGTTTAAGTTGCGTCCGTATCAGCTTCGTAGACCTACTTCTAATAAACGAATTAGATGAATTAGGCTATTTGATGGATTCATAGATTACAATGTCTATTATAGGCTTATTACAGCCCATACGCACATTAAGCCAGTGGCTGTAGGCTAGGCCTACTCGATCGCCCGTAAAAACGTTAGAAAATTCTATTGAACCGCCATATTCTGACCAAAAATAAACTTACCGAATTAGTAATGATTTTTCGGATAATAACTAATAACTATGACATATAAGAATTGTTTTTAAAACTCTTGAAACGTATAATGGAATAATAATTATAGTAAGATCGACGTTTATTTACAACCGCGAAAGAGCACGCTTGCTGATGAATATTCATTACGCGGTGATTTAATTAATGACGTTTCATGACGTTTGCTGTTGAATATTCGTAGCGCGGTGATTTTCTAATGATAAAATGGCACGCTTCCTACTCAATATTAATTAAGCGGTAATTGATTAATGCGCTATCGCCAAAAATATAGTTCACTACTAAATTGCTTCCTAAAAAGATGCCAATTGATCTTAAACTGGGCATCTCTTTGTGCAACATCTACGCACAAATATGTACACGAAAAAGTAAAATGTAGCTTGTCATCAATTTTTCGGAGGTCTTACAGTGAGAATATTTTTAACGCTCGGTCTATATCCTGCACCACAAAACGATGATCATAGCGATGGCTATTTAGTCGTACATTGCGCGGTCAGAAAATGTCTGATATGCTTAGCAAGGTGAGTGTGCTATTATGCAGGTCAGTGGTTCCCAACCTTTTTTTACTGTAGGGCCACTTTTCTATGTTAGAGGACACGAGGGCCACATTTTCTTTGTTGAAGGATATTAGGGGGCCACAAAGGTAAAATTTAATTAACTTAAAGCACATAAAATTGTTATAATTGAATCAAAATAGAATATTTTAGAATATTTATAGACGTCAAAATAAAATAATTTGTAGTAGCCTATAAAATAATTATGTGTTCTATCATTCCAAATGGTCAATTTTTCATACATTTTTTTAATTCTTTTAGAGACGAGGGCCATACTTTTAGGGCTGGTGGGCCATTTTCATGGGCGGAGTTTGGTTTCCGTTCTTGGAGGGGCAAAAGCCTTCTTGGAGGGCTAAGCCCGGGAAAAGATACCATTTACACGGTAAAAAAATGAGTCTGGGTCTTCTGGGGGGGGGGCTTAACCCCTAGCTCCTGATAAACTCCGTCCATGACCATTTTTGGCCCGCGGGCCACGGGCTGAGAACCACTTATGTAGGCCTACATTGCCTACCGCGTTCAGAGCAGGCTCCGTTGACGATTGAAACATTGTCCAGCGACACGAATTGATCACGCTCCGTGAAGTCAATCTTATCGGCAACGAAACGAATCTGCGTCGTGCCTGCCTCCAAGGTCAGTCTTCCCTCCTGCCAGACGTAGGTCGTAGGCTCCATCGGAATGGAGTACGTCTCCAGGATGTCTGGAATCGACAGCGATTCGTTGAGTCTTTTCACGGACAGCTCGACCAGAGCGGACGTCAGTTGGAACTTGAAGGTGAGGCAGGCCGGGTCCGTGAGGAGGAAGAGCGGCGAGACGAGGATGGCTCGGTTGGCACTCTTCGCCAACATCTGTGCCTCCATAAGGTAGTCTGAAGTGCAGAGAGAACACACGGGTGCTAGGTAAATAATTATCGGGCATGATTATTTTTCAATTAAAAATTTATCCTACATTATGCAACATTAGTTGATGTGTCACGTGAATTTACACTAGCCTATAAAATTATTTTAAGCTGCGCAGGTATGTCAATACAATAATGTCTAAGATTATTAGGCTGTGCATGTAATAATTATTGTACTATAATACTATTTAATTACTATCACGCAATTAGTAGGCTAAGCACTACTAGTCTGCTTATCATGGCTTATCAATTATTGACGAAGAATAACTATAGTTGAAAGAGTAGCAGTAAAGGGAAATCTATAATTAAGCTAATTATAGAATGATAGCAGTCGCAGTAATAATAACGACAATGATAATGATAATAATTTTATTATTATATAAAAACATTATTATAATTATCAAAACGTATCCAATTTGGACAAAGTCTTGTCCAACATGGTTTCCCTCCATTTTTCAATCTGTCTAGGTTCCACCAAGACCATCTTCTTCGTGTGTTCCATGCTATATTTTATTACTTAGCAAGGTACCCAGAAAGGAAAGCACATGGGTAAGTAATGCACCTATGAAACAGTAACAATAACAACGTCAACAAAGAGTAGTAATACAACAAAAGCTAACCTAGACAGTAAGGAACGTCGCAGTACTCTCTTCTCTGCTGCGGGTCCGTTGTGTAGCACCAGCTGGACCGAATGATGAACGGATTGCTTGGATTCCTGCAGTGATTGGCAGCGTCATCAAGCGAATGATCCGGGAAGTATTCGATGAGATCCTGATTGTGTTGATGTGGATATTGGAGATCCCATCTCTGGCACTGGCGACCGGAGATCGTCTGACTGATGTTGCCGACATACTCGCCACTGTCGAGACCGACTTTACAGTCGCCTGAGAGAGTAATCGGATCGCATCGTAAATAGGAATTTTATAAATCAAAACCAAATAATCATGAGAATTCATTCATTCATTCATTCATTCATTCATTCATTATTAGCATTTATATAGCGTCCCTTCAAGAAACTACTCAGAGGCGCTCCCAGCCCAGCCACGGCAAGAGAAAAAAGATTTAAGAGACTTAAGGAATAAGGATTGATCGGTCAGGTGAAGGAGATGGAGGTTAGTGGTTAGGGGGAGGTCATTCCGGATTGACGACCCCACAACCGAGAAGGCTCGGCGCTGTCTGGTAGCTAAGCGAGCCCGTGGAACAAGCAGCTGTCCCTTCGCAGCAGAGCGAAGGGCCCGACGAGCTTCAATGTCAGAGACTGGACGACAGAGAACGCGCAGGTAGGATGGAGCACAACCAAGGATGAGAATATTAAAAGGTACTCAACGTAATTATGGTAGTTGAGACAAGTCATAAGATTGCACACTTTCATCATTCGTTGAGTAAGTACAACTTAAGAGCTCTCTTGAAACTGCAAGAAGTGGGGTAAAAGCACCCATCAAAGCTGTCAAGTGTCAAAAATTTAATATGAAAGTCTTTATTTTTTGAAAATATCTCGAAATTTACATTACATTACAGCCAGGCACTAATTCTGCACATGCAAGTAGAATATATTGGGTTGCCTGTGTACTGTAACAGACCTGATGAGCTGCTGTACTTTGCTCTGTGAGACTGGAGAATCCAGCGCGACGAATCCTGAGAAGCGTCCTGGTATCCG
This sequence comes from Lumbricus terrestris, assembly GCA_949752735.1. Taxonomy (NCBI): domain Eukaryota; kingdom Metazoa; phylum Annelida; class Clitellata; order Crassiclitellata; family Lumbricidae; genus Lumbricus; species Lumbricus terrestris. The sequence goes on from OX457050.1 coordinate 3,209,566, forward strand.
CACGTGTCCTTCTTCGAGAATCTGCAGACGCTTGAAACGACAGGATCGTCATCTAAGGCATTGACTGGAAACAGAGAAAAGTCAATGCAATAATAATTGCAAGTAATTACATTAATTGCAATTATTGCAAGTAGTAACTGCATTAATTAATTGCAAGAATTCCTATGTTCTTATCCGTCCGATGAATCGATGAATCCGATAAATCGACTCCAAATAAATCCACTATATTCATAACAAAACCATTTAGACAACTCCTGCCATGAATTCATATCCGAAAAAAATATTTATGCCCAATTCTATCCTATAAATCCCAACCAAATCTCTCCAAACTCCGCCACAGATTACCCATATGAGTAGTCAGTGCCAGACTCAAGCCAGAGTAAATGCGGATGGTTCTACGGTGGACTTATTGCATCCCACCAAGGTTAAAACAACTTTAGCGACAGTAACAACACAGAAAACTCATTCAAATCGACTCGGGAAGAACAGGATGACGTGGGAGGACACTGTAGAGGTGACGATTGACAGAGGAGAATGGAGGAGAATGGAGAAGGTGCGTTGTCCGATGTGCAGTCCTGCGCGGAAAGGACTGAGGTCTAAAAGAAGGTCCAATGATCTTTCCAATTGCTCCTCTGCCGTTCAAGTCTTCTCAGGACTCGCATCAACAGCTCATCCATGGTTTCTCTGAGAACTGAACTATATGCCTACATGTACATGCACAGTAGGATCCCCACCAGATATCTCTAGACAAATGAGATTATTATTATTATTGACTTTTTATATAGCGCACCTTCAAGGTAATCTACTCAGAAGCGCTCCAAGTCCAACAACGGCTAAATAAGGCAGTTTTTAAGCGAGAAGGAAATATATTAGTGTGACCTCTAGGCACCAGGCGGAGAGCAACAGGGAGCCCAATCCATTCCAGGTTCTAGGGCCAGCCACTGAGAAAGAGCGTCGCTGCATTATAGCAGTTCGAGAACGAGGGGTCAAGAGTTCCGCTTGATCAGCTGTTATCAGTCATAATCAGTGGTTATTAGATTAGATTAGATTGGATCGGATAGGATTAGATTAGATTAGATTAGATTACCCTGATTTCGACATCTGCCGTCGTAGATCACGACGTTATTCAGCGCCCCGACAAACGTCTTCGAGCTCCTAACGAACGTTGCATTGACAACAGAAACATAGATGACGAACTGGTATTGACTCGACCAGTTCGCTTCCAGTGGAACCTCGAATGCTCCATGGTCCCAGGTGACGTGCTCATCGCCCATCTCTTCCGCTCGCTCCAGGATCTTCCTCGTTATCGCCATCTTGTTCGTCGGATCCATCTGCCTGAAGACGATCTCGAGCACGCTCGATGGGAAGGACATGTCCAGCTCGAGACAGACGTGGTCGCTCGTCGGGACCTTGGCCGCCGACGCCCACTGCGCGACGTGCTGGATCGTGTACGTTCCAGATTCTTTTGCGTCGATGTAGTGCAAGGCAAGGACGAGACCTACAGAAGAATGATTGTTACGAATCTAATATATCTTCATTTAATGCTTCAATCTGACACACCGCAGAATGATTACAGGTACAAGTTATACGAAATACGGCCCACTATAGCACGACACGCAGGTCGGCTTTACAGCAGTGGGTTCGATAACTTAACACTAATGGCCTAAGTGCTGGATCACTCCTGGTTCGGCCATCTGTGATGTTTACGATGGTTTTTTACAGCTCTATTAATCTAACCTAATCCAATCTAATTAAATCTAATCTGATTTAATCTAATCTATAATCTGATGTGAACATTGAATTTTTATAGCGCATCAAAAAGCAGCGCGATCTAGTAAGCTTACTGTCACTGCTGCAGGTGGGCCTATACGGGATGTGCCGGAATTAAACCAATCGTTGTGGATAAATAATTATTTGACATTCAATTCAATTCGATTCATCTTAATTAATATGGCAAGAAATACCGTTATATTAGATTACGTTTAAACTCCGCCACTGGTTGCACTCTGCAGTGCCAGTCCCAAGCCTGGATAAAGGAGGAGGGCGTCGATAATGGTCCTTGTTACCACACAGTGACGTTAAACTGCAAATTTCACTATCTCTATCGTCTTTACTACGGTTATTTGAACACAAAGAGGAGAGTGCAAGCTGTCCGCCCTATCCCTCACTCCGGAAACTGCGATCCCACTAAAAGCAGGGTGTCTACATGTAGATCAGACACTGTATTATAACGAGAGTGTTGCTTATGCACCTGTCCTTTTGACCGGAGTGTAGGCGTATCTCAGCCTGAATATCGGAAGTCCGTTGAAAGCAAACACACGAATCTGGATGACGTTGTTGGTCTTTAGGATCAACGGAACCGACTGAAAATCAAGAAGATCCCGACACCAATTTTTTCCACCCTTGGTGAAGTCCTTGCCGTCGTTTCTCCAGATCTAAACATAAGTTTCAAACTCAGGTTACATTTGTGGGGGGGCGAGGTGGTATTTGGGGGGTGGCGAGGTGATGTCGGTGCCTTGAAGCGGTGGACCCAACCGCTGAGCCGAGACACCGGTGACATCCTTTGACCCGAAATGGTCTGACGATTTTTTCGCCTAAATTTTATTTTTAAAATGCCACTTTCGCTACTTTAAGAGAATAAAATCTGATGATCATTTTTAACCTTTCTCCCTGTATTCGCCTAAAACATACCCGATCCCGGTCGTAAATTAGCTGCTTATATAGCTCATGATTCTTTTTAGCACAGGTGCTTTTTCCTGCTTTTTGTGGGCGGATGTCAAAAGGTTCCATGTAGCGTTTCCTCGGGGGAAATTAATGGTACACATATGCATGTGTATCGCAGCTAAAGATATTTTTCTGTGTGGAGAAATGTCATTCTTGGGGAACTTTTCTCGCCCCCACTCTCGAGACGCCAAGATTAAACATTGTACCTCAAGGTATTGCGTTGAGCAGTCGAGAACATCGAATTCTTCGAACCACATTTCGATGGTCAACTCCGACAGACCCTTTATGTAGATATCACAGGATGGAGCGTCGTATTGCTTTCCACTCTCGTTGTACTCTATGACGCCCTCCACCTCATAGTAGACACGTACACAACCTGTCGAACGTTAATCAACAAACATCAGTTTGTTTGTTTGTTTGTTTGTTTGTTTGAGCACTTGCTATGGCGCCCCTTCAAGCTCCCTTCTCAGAGGCGCTCCCGAATGCAGAGCGGACACTGCATCGGAGTTTCACGCCGAAGCGCTGAGCAATTGCGAGTGAAGAACTTGCCCAAGGTCCCTACGACGACTTGAGGCGGATTCGAACCTCGAACCTTCCGGCTTCAAGGCAACGACGACACCACTACACCACCGCGCCCCACAGTTGCCTATACCGTTCGAATCCAGGCCGATGCGTTCCAACATAATCTAAGCCAATACTAGTAGACCTACTACTGCTGCTACTGCTACAACTACCGCCAGTAATATTACAATTACTACTACAACAGTATTATCATAATATTATTACTATTATAATTATTATTATCATTTTTATTATTATTATTATTATTATTATTATTATTACTACTACTACTATTATTATTATTACAATAATAACTGTAGCTATCTTATTTCTTCATTAATATCAACAATACGAATAATTAATAACGAAACTCGTTCAAGTCACTCTCATTACGAACTTTTCCAATCATCTCCCCATCGTTCCGCTCCTCCTTTACAACTAGCAGGCACAACATCGGCAGGTACAATGTAAGGCTGTTGAGAGCAAATAATATCTTAGCCTATTAGTGCGAACCTTCTCCTCCGGGAGTGACTGTGTTGTTGCGAATGTCGGCCGTGTATCTCCAGTCGAACTGAGGCGACCAACTGAAGTGATATTCCGGACAGTTGCTCAGGTCAGTTTCGTTGCAAGCTGTTCAACGACATGGGGAAAAAACAGAACAATCTGTGGAAACTTGCATGGTGTTAAGATCACAATACCCTGAAAAAGAACGTTTTGAAAATCGTGCTCTGCCTTTGCTTTACAATTATACTCAGAAATGCCAACTTAACACTCTTCTACAAACTGCACAAGTGCACATGGCCTGGCAATTAAATTTTCAGGTTTCGACTTAAATAACCGTGTAGTTCACTATGGCTCAAAAACTTCTACCACGCTGAAAATTCGCTGCAAAAAGCCCAATCCCTCGTGTGCTTCACTATTTTCATCATGATGATAGTGGCGCTTAATAACTACACACTACTAATAATAATGGTAATAGTGAGAAATTACGATCACTAATGAAGATAATAACGCATAACAAATAAGCAAGTAATCAAGTATGGAACATACTGGTGATCCTGGTATACACATGCCTCTTAAAAGCACTCAATAAAATTATGCCTTAATTAACAGAAACCTTTCCTCATTCTGTAATCAATAAAAAAAACACTCCCTTTAAAACAACTCACCGGGATATTCGCGGTTCGATAGTGCGCACGAGTTGCTGCTTTGGTAGACATTATCAATCGCCACAAACTGGGCCACACTCGTCGTTGCCAGAATCATGACCCGAAATGTTCCGTTGGGAAGGCAGACGCTCAGATTGGTCCACTGATTCTGGGTCAGGTTACCTTCGACGTGCAACCTTTGAAACGGCTGACCCCAGTTCAATTCGGCGAAGACTTCTAGCGATGCATTGCCTGACGGTGAGGACGTATACGTTTCGATCGTCATCAACTCTTGCTTTTCCTTAAACATCGGCGAAGTCATCAGAACACCTTTGAGAGGATGCTCAGTGGAACCGTTGTATAACATAACGTTGCCTGAGAAACAACACGCACAGAAAATCGCTTTAAACAAACTCATGCAGACTTTATAAGTCAGTAAGTAAGTAGGTAGGTAGGTAGGTAGGCAGGCAGGCAGGCAGGCAGGCAGGCAGGCAGGCAGGCAGTAGGTAAATAACCTTTATTGCATTTGACAAGCTCACATGCATTGCATTGTATAGACTCCATAATATTATGTAACGCCCGCCCCTATCGGCATCCCCGGAGTCGCCACTTCCGGATCCTCGCTCGATATGGCCGCGTGCTGCTGTGGACGAGCTCTAGAGATAGAGGGAGGACAGGATGAGGTGACTTCTGGGTTCGATTCCCAACCCAGGAAAGGCGGCCAGTCTTTTCGACTACCGTACTCCCTATATGAAATTGGCGGCCTACCAGCCAATCCATCACTTCTCCGCAATATACCAGGTTGCGTGAAATCTTTAGGCCTAGCACCCAAAGTTTCCTCCAGGCCGATGGTCGAGTGGTATGGCGCGTCCGCAGTGGTAATAGCGGTGAGGTAACCAGGGTTCAAATCCACAGCAGGCTTGGGTACCGGCGATGCCTCTAGCCTTTCCAATCGTGATACAACTTCCGTCAGCGCTTCCCTGACATTATCTCTTACGGCCGAGATCTCTTCTCTTATCTCCTCTCTTACATTTGATTGCACTGAGGAAATAGCCTTGCTAACATTTGATTGCACTGAGGAAATAGCCTCGCTAACATTTGATTGCACTGCCAGGACATTAAACTCCACCGTGGCAATCGCCTCCTGTGTGTCCCTGGCATGCATCTGCATAGCTTCCTGAGTCGACTTAGCATTAGTCTGTATTGCCTCGAGCAATATCTCCATAGAAGAAGGGGGCCTAGAAGGCTGAGCAGGAGTGACTGGTCTAGACTCCTCCATAGCGCTATAGAAATGACTTCTATCTTTATAGCTCACAATCAATCAAGTATTCATTCAACGTCAGTTGCATTCAATGCCATCAATGATCAAAGTCAGAAGTTTAATTAATATTTCTTATTATTCACAATCACTTGAATCTTCAATTGACATCAATTATGTTCAAAGCAATCAAACATAAAAGTCAGTAAGTTCAATTATCAGTTCCTATCCTTTGTAAAGACATTCAATGAAAATCAAATGCAACAATTCAATGCAAACACCTATCAACCGGAGTATGCCTAAATTAACTCCCGATTGACTCTCAAGTCCCACAGCCAATTTCAGTTCAGCCCAAAATGTCTTAATAACCGATCGTATTAATTCCCCAATAAAGCGTACCTTATGTCCGAAGACAAGGGACAAAGCCGATCGTGTGCGAAGAACATCGACGAAGTCGAATTCCAAGAGAGGCGACGAAGGCACAAGCAAGGCGTCGAGTTTGAAACGCCCGAAAAGATCAGCTAAATCCGATGCTGATTTCTCGCAATGAACAACAATTTCGGCTATTTATCCAAGCCGTTTGAGAAAGACGCCCTTAGGCAACCATACGAACAACCGCTTCGCAACACAATTTCGAAGAACGAGAGCAGAGCGCTGACGATTCGAAGCCCACGATAAATCACTCCGTGTGACAGGGCGAAGAGAGGCCTTGAATTAGTAATCCAGGAATATATCCGAAGCGAGAGCGAAGACAAAACTTGCAGCGACGCTGATGTATTTCTCGCAACAAACTAACTCTCTTAATTATTCGACTCCATGTCGAGAGAGAATGAATCGCCGACAGAATCCGTGTATGCGCAACTAGTGCAAGCAGGCGCTTATCCTGGCCATACTTCACCAACTTGATCGAGCCTAAAACTACCAACCGCCGCAATACATCCGACCGCCCTGAGATCCTGTGCGCAACTGAGCCTCTCAGCGTTGCGCTGCTCTTTTATTACTGCCTGACAAGGAGAGCGTCCCCCTTTCTGCGCATGACCAGCAAGCGAGCCGCGCGCGCAAACCCAGCAGCAACGCAGCTGTTTCAAGGCGGCAAGAATCAGCTGCCACGTGCGTCCTCTCCTGTGTATCTCTGCGTCTGTCTGTAGCTCACTATCTTTCTCCTTCTATCTCTCCTTCTGAAAGGCGCCATCTGCCGCTGATCACGTAGGCATCAAATGCACCAGTTCAACCTTGAGAAAACACACGTACACAGACCCACACGCCAACGGTGTTTCCTTCTCAATCCGTGTCCCTGCCTGTGCTTGTCTGGCTGGCTGTATTCCTCGCTCACTCTGATCATCAGACCACCTCAGAGAGCGTGCGAAAGTTTAATTACCCTCATCGACTGCAAGCGGCACGGCCTTTGAAGACAGCGACCGACGATCGCTGAGAGCGTGTGAACATATACCAATTAATGGAACAGCAACGACTGCTGCCTACGTCAGCGGTCGCTGTGACCCGTGTCAAGCGCAAATCAACATTAAAATATAGGTCACACAAGGCAGCTCAAAAATACAGAAATAAAACAAATATATCAGATCCCTGAAACCCCATAATCGATCAAAAATTAAATAAAATAATATTAGCGACCCGTAGCGTAGTTATACGTCGCTACACTATTCTCGGCCCTCCCTGATTTCAGGATCCTTTTAATTGGAAAAATGGATCCTGAAATGTTAGTAAGGCCATACTCCAATTTTTACATCAATGATTCAAATGCAAGAATTAAAAATATATGCAACGAACAGTCCTCAACGTAAGCATCAGAAAGTTCACATTTTAGCGTTAAATGTCAGTTCCAGCGAAAGAAACATTTATTATTATTATAATTATATAGCTCCATCGTTAATAGTTCAGTAAAGCTCAAAAGCAATTCTATATATAGGTCTCCTTGAGTTTAGTTAAGCACAAAGTCCTCCACGGCAAGCATTGACTTAAGAACCCACGGGACAGCCACAAAAACCACTAGACTTCCGTTACCTTTACAACAGGTCATCTGATTAATAGGCCACCCATGGCCTTTACTATCGAGACTTCTTTAGGCATTTCACTGTAGGCAAACGTCTACATTTAAAGACTCATCTAAGCAGTTAAACCTAAGTCTCTAATCCCATTAACAACGGTACTATCATAGCAAATTACCTGAGACTACACACACAGCTTAAGTCTCCAAAGGCCAATGCTCATTATAACTATCCGTAGGCTCCCCATCAAAGCTTACCGTAAGAGACCAAGCCTAACTTCAGCTTAATAAGCCGCTCCCTTCCCAACATCTTTCAGTAGGCCTACTTAATTATTAAAAATGCAACCGATTATGCACAGAATTAAAATAGGCCATTTAAACATAGGCTAAAGTAACATATTATTGCAATTAACGTTACAAAACAGTCACATTGCATAATCGTAAAAATCCTAGGCCTAAAAGGATTATCATGATTTTTGTGAGCTAATTTTGTATAGTCTATTTAGTCAGTTGATGTTTAGGCGTACGACTAGACCAGCTCAAGGTCAGCGTCTAGACAGTTAGGCCTGCAGGTGCCAGACTGGCGGGAAAGTTAGCGCGGCTCGGCCGACCGTCGCCGAAGCGCGCGAGAGAGCGAGAGAGACAGACAGACAGACGGACAGATACACGAAGAGAGGCAGAGAGAAGGACAGAGCGGCCAGGGGAAGAGTGTACGCCCAGACAGTGTAAGAAGTAGTAGAAGAAGGCATTGATAGTAGAGAGAGAGTAGAAGACGTTTTAGAGAACAGTGGAGTTTAGATAATAATAGTTGCGTTGCTGTCGTAGAATTCAAGCGTTTGTCGTCGTTGATCTATTGTTGTGTTATCTGCGTGTGTTATGAACGAAGAAGAAGAAAATACAAGAAACAGAGCTTTGTTGTAATTGAACAAGTTAAGAACTTTAGAGATTTATACCCTAGCTTTAGATAACGAAATACAGTGACTAGGCTAGGTGTAGGCTACGCTACTGAACACAAGGAAAAAAACGGGAGAAAACTTTGAAGGTCAATTGGGTGTTGACATTTTTGGTGGCAGCGGCGGGATACTGAATTCAAGCAACGGACGTTGGGATAGTGAACTCAGTCGGAGGAATATTTTCAATCGGAGCAACATTTTCAATTGAAGGAATATTTTCATTTGGAGGAATATTTTCAATCGGAGGAATATTTTCAATTGGAGCAACATTTTCAATCGGAGGAATATTTTCAATTGGAGCAACATTTTCAATCGGAGGAATATTTTCAATTGGAGGAATATTTTCAATTGGAGGAATATTTTCATTTGGAGGAATATTTTCAATTGGAGGAATATTTTCAATTGGAGGAATATCTACGGTGGATTTTGCTTACGAAGCATTTTCGACGTCAATTTTCGGAATATTCACCGTCCGTAAATTGAAGGTGAATATCGAATCAATCTGAGGAGCTGACCAAACGGGAGAAGGAAACTGAGCATCCGAACAACTGGTGAGAAGATACAACGGGTATACGAATAACATTACGACAACGCCAGAGAGAGGTATACAAAACTCGCTCCTTGTATAAACAAGCCATAAGAAGTAAAGTCAGCCAATTGCAGAAAGCATAGTCACTCCCTCGATTTCTTCACGCAAATCAGTTGAAGTAAGAAAGTAAGATGGAGAAACTTACGGAACAAAAGCAAGCGAGTATAAAGAAGATGTCGTCTGCTCGATTAATAAAGTTATTAATTGAAGAGGGTCTCGACATAGAAGAAGTCGAAGAGATGTCAAGGGAAAATTTGATGAGAGCCCTAGCAGAGGTGTGGCTAAAGGAAGCTGAAGAGAAAGGCGCTGTAGGTGGCGTTGAGGAGAAACCACAGGTTATGTCTATGGAGGCGTTGATGCAATTTATGATGATGAAGGAGGAGCAACGCAGACAAGAAGAGAAAGAAAAAGAGGAGAAACGTAGACAGGAAGAAAAAGAAAAAGAGGAGCAACGCAGACAAGAAGAGAAAGAACGGAAACAAGAAGAGAAAGAAAAAGAGGAGCAACGGAGACGAGAGGAGAAAGAACAAAAACAAGAAGAGAAAGAGAAAGAAGAGAAACGGAGACAGGAGGAGAAAGAGAAAGAAGAGAAACGGAGACAGGAGGAGAAAGAGAAAGAGGAACAAAGGAAACAAGAAGAGAAAGAACGGAGACAAGAGGAAAAAGTAAGAACAGAACAAGCAGAAAGGATGAGACAAGAAGAGATACAGATGCAGAAGCAGCAGTTCCAGCTTCAGCTAGAACAAATGAAAAAAGATCGTGACGAAGCAGAACGAAGAAGAATGGAATTGATGATAGAATACGAGAGGGCAAGGAAAAGTGATGAAGAAATACGAAAACAACAGATCGAAGAGCAAAAGATGCGTGAGGAAGACAAAGAAGCCATGCGTTTGGCAGAATTACAAAGAGCCGAAGAGATTCGACAGGAAGAATTGAAAATGGAGAAAGAAAATTTGGAAAAAGCGGAAAGAGAAAGGGAAGAACAATTAGAATTAGAACAAAAGAAACTCGCTCTTAAGGAAGCTCAGCTCCGAGAAATGGCTATAGAAAAGGAGGAACGCAGAAGACAGTTAGAATTGTTGCAGCAAAAGATAGAACAAGAAGAACTGCGTAGGGTAGAAGATCAAAAAAGACTGAGGGAACGAAATGAAGACGAAAGAAGAAGTCGTGAAGAGTCAGAACGAACCAGGGTCAGAGAAAGTGAGACAATGGTGTCCAAGATTAAAAAGATAGGTGATGCAATGAAACACGTATTACCTAAGATGCCATATGATATGATGGAGGTGCCATTATATTTTGAGACAGTTGAGAATGCATTCAACAGTTTTACGGTGGAAAAGCAGTTTTGGGTCAAATTGCTGTTGCCACTAATGACGCCAAGAGCAAGAACGGTGTTGAATCGATTGTCTTTCGATGATCTAGACGATTACGACATAGTGAAAGAACATTTACTGAAAGAATTCAAATTGACAGCGAGAGAATATCGATCACGATTTGGAGATGCGAGGAAAACGGCGGAAGAAACATACACGATGTTTACAGCAAGATTAAAGAACCTGTTGAACTATTATGTCAGAAGTAGGCGAGTGGGTAAAAGCTACGAGAAGTTATTTGATCTGTTGGTGGCGGATAAATTGAAAGAATGTCTACCACCGGGTCCACTACAGTTTGTACTAGCAAAGGAGGGTACTGAATGCTTGGAAGCCAGTAATGTTGCAGAACTCGCAGACGTGCACGTGAACAATCGAATTGGTCTAATGTTTCAAGACAAACCGAGATATGAAGCATGGGGTAATAGTTCGAAGCAACCCAGGTGGAATAGTAATAACAAAGAAACAGGAAACCAAGCCAGAAATAACGAAGCGAGGAATGATGGTGCTCCTGGAAGACAGTTTGGTCAAGATAGAAGAGAAGCAACGGGTGACAGACAAATGTACAGTCGAATTCCAGTGATGGGACGCCAAAGAGAAAACAGTACAGCGTACAATTACAGGCGGGAGAACACTGAACAGAGAGGGATTATTAAGAAACGTTGCCATAATTGTCAGTCAGACCGACATCTGATAAAGGATTGCAAAGCACCACCAAGAACGACAAATCTGAGAAATAGATTTACTCGAAGTGCAGAAAATCTCAGAGTAAATCAGATACAAGTAAGGAATGCACCGAATCAGTATGAAGAACAAGACAACCGCGAAACGGAAGTGAAGTCAGTGATGAAGTGCACGCCTCAATTTGCTATACAGAGAGAAATAGTAAATTCTGCTCCAATTAAAGATGCTGGTCGAGAAACAGAAAGCAAAGATGAGTGTCAACGTACAAAGAAGTCTTTACTACAGCATGTCAATGTAGAGATACGTGGAAATGATGACAGTTGTCATCCCGTGCAAGTCAGAGCGCTGATCGACTCTGGTACTGAGATTCCAGTAATCAATGAGGAATTGTTGAAAGGAGCGACAGTGGAAGAAATTGGCAGAGTACATTTGCAATGTGTGGCTGGAGAACCCATTCCAGCTAAGTTGGTGAAAATCGAAGTGCGGATGAGTTGTCATAACGAAGGAGGAGATTGGAAAGACAAGGGAGTAAATATCGCGCCATATTTAACCTTAGTGTGTGCCAGCATTCCGGCAGTCTTGTGCAAAGATAACAAAGAGAAGTTCTTGCTGCATCCGGAGATAATCGCAGAACTGAAAGAGGTTCCACCAGTGAATGTATTACAAGGAGAATCGCAAGCGAATGTGACTACAAGAGCACAGAGTCGGAGAAATGAAGTGGAAGAAGGAGAAGAGGAAAAGTCAAATGAAAGTTTGCTAGATGAGGATACAGAAAGCGATGATGAACAAAGCATTCAAGAAGAAGAAGGAATAACATCCGGAAACAATGAAATTGAAGAAGAGATGGTTGCATGTGAACGTGATAATGATTATGATGATTCTGGAAGTGATGGTGAAATGGACACGAGTATGAGGGATTTGTTTGCCGAGAATACGAGTGATGAAAGACAATTGGCAGACGCAATGAAATTTGAAGAGCAGCAGAGAAATGACGAGTCACTGAGGTCGTGGTGGAAGATAGCTGAAGACAAAGGATCAGAGTTTAGTGTGGTGAATGGGTTGATGTATAAGAAGCATCAAATGTTGGACCAGTTGGTGTATCAGTTGGTGTTGCCGAAGGAAAGAAGAATTCAGGTGATGGAATTGGCACATGAGTCAGTATTTGGCGGACACTTGGGAGAAGAGAAGACAAGGGAACGTATCAAGTTGTCCTTTGTGTGGCCAAGAATGCGTAGAGATGTGGTGAAGTTCTGCAAGTCCTGTGAGAAGTGTCAGCTGAAAGCACGAAGTTTGGTGATGGATCGAGTGCCGATTACACCAATACCAAGAGAGGATGTGCCGTTCAGAAGAATGACCATGGACGTCGTAGGACCGATCGAACCGACTTCAGCAGCAGGGCATAAGTATTGTTTGTGCATCGTGGACTCATGTACGAGATGGCCGACAATATTCTTGATGAAGTCATTGACCGCGAAGGCTGTATGCGAAGCTTTGATGAAGCTGTTCATGGATGTGGGAGTTCCGTCAGTGATTACGAGCGACAGAGGGACGAATTTTACAGCCAGTCTAACAAGAGAATTTCTGAAACTGATGGGATGTTGTCCTCGATTCGATTCGCCAGGACATCCAGAAGCGGCAGGATTGGTGGAGAGATGGAATCAAACGTTCAAGAAAATGATTCATCATGTCGTTGTGGAAAATCCGAGACAGTGGCATAAAATTATTCCATTTACAGTATGGGCATTGAGAGAAGTACCTAACGCAACTACAGGAGTGGCACCGTATTTGCTGGTCTATGGAAAGTTGCCGAGAGGGCCACTCACCATCCTTAAAGAAAGCTGGACCAAAGAAATAAATCTACCACCGAACATTGGAGTGCAACCGGCAAAATACCTGAAAAATTTAAGAGCCGACATGGAAAAGGCCTTGACATTCGCCGAGAGTTATGCTGCAGAAAAGCAAAAACAGTACGCCAGTCAATACAACAAAAGAGCAAAAGATAAAGAATTCGAGCCAGGAGAGAACGTCATCGTGCTGTATCCTACGTCAACCAATAAATTGATCTCACGATGGCATGGTCCATGCAAGGTCCTGCAAAGAAGATCCAAATATTCGTATCTGGTGGACATGAACGAAAACGGTCGACGGATTATTCATGCTAACAAGATGAGGAAGTTCATTACGAGAACATTGTCTTGTGGTCTGATTGTGGAAGAGGATGAAGAATTTGGATCAGTGGTAGAAATACCACTGAAGGAAGATTATTCAGAGACAAAACAGAAGTCACTTCAATTGGATTACGAACAAATTGGACATCTGACCAGCGAACAACAGAAACAATTACTTGATGTACTGAATCGATATGCAGACAGATTCTCAGACAAACCTGGATTATGTACATTGGTAGAACACGAAGTGGTGCTGAGACCAGACTTTCGCGAAAAAGAATTCATGGCATATCGAATACCATTAATATACCGAGCAGAAGTGGAAAAACAAATACAAGAGATGCTGAAAGAAAACATTATTCAACCATCGTCAAGCAGAATGGCAAGTCCACTTGTCATCGTCAAAAAGAAGAATGGATCCTTGAGATTGGCTTGTGACTACAGGTACATTAACTCTTTTACTGAAAATTGTCGATATCCTATGCCAATCGTCAACGATGTCTTGAGCAAAGTTGGAAAATCCAAGTTCATTTCTGTTCTGGACTGTCGCAGTGCATATTGGACTTGTCCTGTGAAAAAGAGTGACCAATGGAAGACTGCGTTCGTTACACATAATGGACTGTATGAATTTACGCGTGTCCCTTTTGGAATGATTAACTCAGGACGGACTTTTGTAAAAGCGATAAATATGATTTTGCAACCGATTCATGATTTTACTGAACCTTATGTTGATGATATTGCAGTGCATTCTAATGATTGGGACATTCATTTGAAACATTTGGAATTATTTTTGAAACAAATAAGACTGCATAATGTAACATTGAACTTGAAGAAATGTGTGTTTGGTAAGAGTGAGGTGAAGTTCATCGGTCACCTCATAGGATCAGGGAAGAAGATGATGAATCCAGACAGGATTGACAGTTTAATTAATTTGAAGAAACCTGAAACCAGAAAGGAAGTGAAGCAAGTCTTAGGATTTTTTGGATTTTACAGACAGTTTATTTGTAATTTTGCTGAAATTGCTAAACCATTAACAGACTTGACTAGCAAGAAAGTACCTGATAACATTGTTTGGACTGATGTACATCAGAAAGCCTTTGATTCCCTTAAGCAGATTGTCTTGTCAAATGTGATTCTATATATGTTTGAGGTTGGGAAACCATTTAATTTGTACTGTGATAGCAGTGATTTTGCTGTGGGAGCGGTCCTGTCTCAGGTGGACGAGGAAGGGATAGAACGTCCCGTTTCATTTATCAGTCAGAAGCTGACAGATACTCAGAGGAGGTGGGCGACGATTGAGAAGGAAGCCTATGCGATCATATGGGCTTTAAACAAGTTGAAAGAAATTCTTATTGGTTCTAAAATCAATGTGTTTACGGACCATAACCCTTTAGTTTATTTGACTGAATCAATGTCGAAATCTGCTAAATTAGTCAGATGGTCTTTATCATTGCAAAATTTTGACATTCTATTGAACTATAAGAAAGGTAAATTGAATGTAGTAGCTGATTGTCTGTCTAGATTGTAGTATAAGATATTTTATGATGTATTATGTTATGAACTATTTGCATTATTTAGTTAAGGTACGTTCGCTAATTTTTATAGATAATTAGCTCTCTTTAAAAGAAAGGAAGGAGGTAATGTGAGCTAATTTTGTATAGTCTATTTAGTCAGTTGATGTTTAGGCGTACGACTAGACCAGCTCAAGGTCAGCGTCTAGACAGTTAGGCCTGCAGGTGCCAGACTGGCGGGAAAGTTAGCGCGGCTCGGCCGACCGTCGCCGAAGCGCGCGAGAGAGCGAGAGAGACAGACAGACAGACGGACAGATACACGAAGAGAGGCAGAGAGAAGGACAGAGCGGCCAGGGGAAGAGTGTACGCCCAGACAGTGTAAGAAGTAGTAGAAGAAGGCATTGATAGTAGAGAGAGAGTAGAAGACGTTTTAGAGAACAGTGGAGTTTAGATAATAATAGTTGCGTTGCTGTCGTAGAATTCAAGCGTTTGTCGTCGTTGATCTATTGTTGTGTTATCTGCGTGTGTTATGAACGAAGAAGAAGAAAATACAAGAAACAGAGCTTTGTTGTAATTGAACAAGTTAAGAACTTTAGAGATTTATACCCTAGCTTTAGATAACGAAATACAGTGACTAGGCTAGGTGTAGGCTACGCTACTGAACACAAGGAAAAAAACGGGAGAAAACTTTGAAGGTCAATTGGGTGTTGACAATTTTAATATGAGATCTTAGTCTAAATAGGGCTGCCAACCGTCCCGGATTCGCCGGGACAGTCCCGGAATCGACCCTGTGCGTCCCGTGTCCCGGATTGATATCAAATTGTCCCGGAATTTGGTCCAGATCGAGATCCACTTAGCACAATTATAATTTGAATTATTGTTCCTCCTGATTTTTGCTTACTAAACTCAGCCATTTGTACGATGATTTTTATGTTCTGCTCTCTATCAGACCTATACTATACAATATACATTACATTAATTGTTGGCTGAACATCGGGAGTTAAAGTCTTCAAAACTTTACAAATCACTGATACTCCGTTTTCGGTTTAGCACATTGTGTCCAGTTTTAATGTTTTTTGCGAGAGAGCATTATGAATGTTACTGTTCTCTAACAATCGCAATTACCCGAGCACCGAGAGTTCACCGGCTTATTAAAGCAAAACTGTCTGTTAGTAAGACATGTGCTGATTTCTGCGACTTTGTGCCCAGTGTTCTGGAACTGCACATAAAAATAGGCCCTATAATATGTTAGCATAAGTCCTAAAAATTAAATTTAATATAAATTCTGCTCTCCGGTCGCAGAACTTTCCTCAATTTGGGCTCATACGTCTTACTCTGATAAGACTGGAGTTTGAAATGCTTCTAGAGATTGATTCTTGTCTTAAATTTAGGTTATAAAATTATGTCTTTTGATGATTTGTGTGAAATCATTAAAGACTTTTTTTAGTAGAATGTAGATGCAGATTCTATGCTGGGCTGACACAACTTTTGTTACATAGGTTCTAATGCGCTTATTTAGGCCTAGATTGTGCAAATTGGTAATGGCACATCGAGTAGCTGAAGGGCGTCCCGGAATGGCAAAATCAAAAGTTGGCAGCCCTAAGTCTAAAGCGCAAATCAACAGTTAGGCCACTTTAGTCTACTATAAATCCTTATGCATCATTGCATAGCATCAAGGCCTATTATCTTTCCTTCATTCTATCAGAGATGCAGCGGAGACTAACGGGACCACCCACGCGCCTGGGAAACAACGATTGCTAATTAATCGCCGCTCTTTGATGCGTCGACTCCTGTGTCTCTATTCCCCCCCACGCAGTGCATCTACAGCGTGCGTCTGGCTGTGAGAATTAGGCAATTGAACATCCTCTCTATACATGTGGGCCCATGTGCATCGTACGACAGAGGTCGCGTTGTCTCTGCACAAAGTGAAAATAATCCTAATTAAGCTCTTCTAAAAATTAGGATAAAATCTATGCATTAAATCTGTATATTACAGTCCTATGCAACAAATCAAATATAAGGTTATATTTCCGCTGATTTCCTTACGTTCAAGCAATCAATAATCTGGCCATCCAAAGTGACATTATATGCACTGATAAATCAGGGCCAAGGACGAGCGCGATCGCCTTTATTGTGTCGCCGTCGTTCTCCCCCTCTCTCTACAATTGCAGCTGTAGAAGTCGTGGGAACGACCGGCAGTTATACTAACCCGGCCCAAAATTAGTCCATGCACAGCAAATTAGGCCTCAAAACTAGGTCAATCAACAAAACTTAGCAAAACCTTTTAAAGCTAGAATTATCGATAAACCTTACATGGCACGTTTTGCCTATAGCTCAAATAGGAAATTGAACGGCCAGCCTTTTTCATTATACACAAAAAGGATCCTAATTATTTTATGCCTAGTCCTAATAAATATTATTAGGCAACCAGTTTAATCATAGTCTACACTGCAAAATTATAAGACCAAATTATGCATCGCTACTATTAAAATTGTATCTCAAACTGCAACGCTGATGCAGACAGTACACGGGCTAATCATTCAAGTAGGCCTATTAAATCAAACTAAATATATTTATATCCTGCGTCTATCAACTGCAATCTAAATAATTCGTACTGCAACCAAAACATGTAGGCCTATGCAGGACTATTAATCAAAGAGCAGCTATGTATATTAATTTCACCGCTGTTAAACTCAAAACCTCGGTAATGCATTAAGGCGCTGAAGGACAATAAGGGACTATTATAGAACATTTATAGAGCGCCTCACTAAAGTGAATTAATAAGCATCCATACAATTATTATTATATATAAATATATGCGTTGACAATAGTTACGCATATAAGAACTCTATACACGGAACTTAGAAGCCTTAAAATTTAGCTGTGCCAATCCTTTAAAATTATTTTTTAATTAATCATGTTATAGATGAAGCGGAATATAGGCCTAATGCAAAATTCGCCTCCGAGCATCATCTCAGAGCCACCTCGTAGGCCTACAATTTTAACTTAGCCTCAAGAAAAGTATACAGTTAAGTTCACATAATCACGATCAGCAGTCTTAATTAAAATATGCAACCTTAGTCAATCTATTTTCAGGTCAAATTAATATTTATATAGCGCAATGCAAGAGCAGAGACAGTTCACAATCTGTCCATAGGAAGGCAATAATAAAATCGTCCATTGCTTCACCATTGCGAACATTAATCAGACAGTCGGCAATGCAATACAAATATTAATACTATGCACAACATACGATGCAAGAATACAGTTATTTACACAGTAACACACACATGCAAAGCTTTCCACATGTAAATCAAAAATGTATTCATCAAAAACAAACCAAACCAGTGTTACAGGCATCTCCCTGTATTCAAAATGGCCGCAAATTAAGCGGTCATTCAGCAAAGTTACCCAGCCGACGTCAGGTTTTCAGGCGGACGAAGTCCGGTCGGTTCTCCCAGCATCCTCCAGATCCGGTCCTCAGGGGGTCCATTGCGAAGCGGACAGCTCCTCAAAAGGTGCGAACTGTCGTCACAGTAGAAACAGCGTCGCTCCTCTCTTGGTGAGTTCCGACCACTGTCTCGCCTCCTCGACGATGATGGCGACCTCCGCGACCGACACTCCTGGTTCTGCCCGTTCCGCTGGTCCCTGCTCGGCGCTGGAGCGGACCGAACAGCGAACACACGACCAACGCTGGGGTTGTCGTGGTTATCGCCCACAGGTTGTCCAAGGTTGTCGCTAGGTGGAGCCTGCTGCTGTTGTCGAAGAGGGCAGAGGCGCGCTATGTGGTCCGTCGCAGAACACTCGAAGCATCGGCGCGCGGAAGGTCCTGCTTCCGTTTCTGTTTCCACATATGGCCGAAGTCTGCACGCCGAGCTCAAATGACCGAGCCGATGACACAGGAAACATCGCGGAGTTCCCCGTCCATAACTTCCATTGTTATTCGACCATTCATTTCTTGTTGACCCGTTCTGACCTCTCCACGGCCCGCGATGGTTGTCTCTGTATTGTGGCGCCGAAACGGATTGTCGCTCCTTCTCTAGTCGCTCCACTTGTCTCCTCATTTGCTCCATCCGCCGTTCCAGATCCTTTACTTTCGACTCTTCTTCCTGTTCTTTAATTGCGTTGACACGGCCGTGTCGTCGGTCTTGTTGCTCATGGCCACCGTCTTCTGCTTTCTGGTAGCCGTCCAATCGCATCGCTACCTTGTAGGCTTCGTCGAGGGATTTCGGTTCTCGCTCTCGGATTTTCAGAGCAAGCGTTCTATCTCTCAGGGCATCCAAGAATGCCCGAACAGCAATTGCTTCGCTGTGAGCCGTCGAGGAACCCGGATAGGCTCGCGTGGAGAGACGTCGGATGTCGTCCACCAGGACGCCCATGTCCTCGTCGACTTTCTGTTTCCTGGTGCTTAGCTGCGTTTGGAACAGGGCTTGTTGTTCAGCGTTGCCGTATCGTTCACGAAGTCGCTGGACCAAAGCCGTCCAAGTGTCCAGGCCATCTGCGTTCGACTCGCTCAGCAAATGAGTCGCCGGTTCAACCAATGAGACTACTAATTGGTTCAATCTCTCCTCGTCCGTCCATCTGTTATTCCTGGCGCACACGGAGAATTTTCGTAAGAATGTTTCAACGTCCGTCTTCCCGCTAAAAGACCCGAGTTTCAGGAATTGTGTTGGCTTGGTAGACGAAGGCGACGACTGTTTGGCCTCGCCCTCTTTAGCTGTCGTCGACGCGGTCGGTTCTGCTTCCTTGATTGTTCCCTTTGAACCGATCGACGGTAACCCCCAGTCGCCGGTCGTTTGCGTTGCGACGGTGGTCGTCGGGACAACTTTAATAGGGCCGACTGAAGCGTTGGTAGACGTCCGTGCTCTCGTTTCACCAACCGCAGACGTCGCTTTATCATCGCCCGTCGTTTCATTCTTCTCCAGAGGTGTCGACTTCGTTACCGTCTGACATCGCGGTAATTCGGCGTCACGGCTAAATCCGAAGTTCTGCGCACCCAGGCATGAACTCATCCTCGCCGATTCCACGACCGTTGGCCACCGAGGAAAGACGGCGTCGCTTGGTCGAAGCGGGTCGAGACAGCGAGGCGGGTCGACCCAAACCCGGTTGTCGCTGCTACCGTAGAAAGCGTTCGGAGCGTAGGTCGGAGCATACCTCCACGGCATGTTTGAATGGTCGGGACGAGCGTATGGTTGCATCCAGTCGACCGTTGCCATCGCCGCTGGTCCAGGAGGAAGGTCGGGTCGAGCGTAGTCTCGACCAACCATGGTCGAAGTTGCACGACCGTGGAAAGCACCGTCGGGCATTGAGGTCGGCATTCCCGACGTTGGTTGCCGGCTGTCGATCCGGTGCTGCGCCGTTTCCGCTCTTTGTTGATCGACGAACGCAGGCGGTTCTTGCATCCTCCATTGCGGATCAAGTCGAGAATATGCACCGTGGGAAGGCGACGAAGAGGCAAAAGGAACTGGATTGACCTTATCACCCCCCTCCCGTGACAATTTATTAGCGATCGGTTTATTTATTTCCAAATTTCTAAACTCCGGTTGCCGTGCTGCATGCATTCTGTTATCAATTATTTTAACAGTTTTAGGTCTAGATTCCATTATCTTGCTGATTTCAATGTCTACACTACCATCATCAGACATTATATCCACAATATCAGCAAATTCCCTTTCCTTCCTTCTTTCAAAAGAAATTGCCATTTCGCCTGTTCTAGCATAGTCAGTTTCCTCTTCTAACCTATCATCGCCAAAATCTCTAGAACTAATTTGACCCCACTGGCTGGGACCAATTGTAACGCCCGCCCCTATCGGCATCCCCGGAGTCGCCACTTCCGGATCCTCGCTCGATATGGCCGCGTGCTGCTGTGGACGAGCTCTAGAGATAGAGGGAGGACAGGATGAGGTGACTTCTGGGTTCGATTCCCAACCCAGGAAAGGCGGCCAGTCTTTTCGACTACCGTACTCCCTATATGAAATTGGCGGCCTACCAGCCAATCCATCACTTCTCCGCAATATACCAGGTTGCGTGAAATCTTTAGGCCTAGCACCCAAAGTTTCCTCCAGGCCGATGGTCGAGTGGTATGGCGCGTCCGCAGTGGTAATAGCGGTGAGGTAACCAGGGTTCAAATCCACAGCAGGCTTGGGTACCGGCGATGCCTCTAGCCTTTCCAATCGTGATACAACTTCCGTCAGCGCTTCCCTGACATTATCTCTTACGGCCGAGATCTCTTCTCTTATCTCCTCTCTTACATTTGATTGCACTGAGGAAATAGCCTTGCTAACATTTGATTGCACTGAGGAAATAGCCTCGCTAACATTTGATTGCACTGCCAGGACATTAAACTCCACCGTGGCAATCGCCTCCTGTGTGTCCCTGGCATGCATCTGCATAGCTTCCTGAGTCGACTTAGCATTAGTCTGTATTGCCTCGAGCAATATCTCCATAGAAGAAGGGGGCCTAGAAGGCTGAGCAGGAGTGACTGGTCTAGACTCCTCCATAGCGCTATAGAAATGACTTCTATCTTTATAGCTCACAATCAATCAAGTATTCATTCAACGTCAGTTGCATTCAATGCCATCAATGATCAAAGTCAGAAGTTTAATTAATATTTCTTATTATTCACAATCACTTGAATCTTCAATTGACATCAATTATGTTCAAAGCAATCAAACATAAAAGTCAGTAAGTTCAATTATCAGTTCCTATCCTTTGTAAAGACATTCAATGAAAATCAAATGCAACAATTCAATGCAAACACCTATCAACCGGAGTATGCCTAAATTAACTCCCGATTGACTCTCAAGTCCCACAGCCAATTTCAGTTCAGCCCAAAATGTCTTAATAACCGATCGTATTAATTCCCCAATAAAGCGTACCTTATGTCCGAAGACAAGGGACAAAGCCGATCGTGTGCGAAGAACATCGACGAAGTCGAATTCCAAGAGAGGCGACGAAGGCACAAGCAAGGCGTCGAGTTTGAAACGCCCGAAAAGATCAGCTAAATCCGATGCTGATTTCTCGCAATGAACAACAATTTCGGCTATTTATCCAAGCCGTTTGAGAAAGACGCCCTTAGGCAACCATACGAACAACCGCTTCGCAACACAATTTCGAAGAACGAGAGCAGAGCGCTGACGATTCGAAGCCCACGATAAATCACTCCGTGTGACAGGGCGAAGAGAGGCCTTGAATTAGTAATCCAGGAATATATCCGAAGCGAGAGCGAAGACAAAACTTGCAGCGACGCTGATGTATTTCTCGCAACAAACTAACTCTCTTAATTATTCGACTCCATGTCGAGAGAGAATGAATCGCCGACAGAATCCGTGTATGCGCAACTAGTGCAAGCAGGCGCTTATCCTGGCCATACTTCACCAACTTGATCGAGCCTAAAACTACCAACCGCCGCAATACATCCGACCGCCCTGAGATCCTGTGCGCAACTGAGCCTCTCAGCGTTGCGCTGCTCTTTTATTACTGCCTGACAAGGAGAACGTCCCCCTTTCTGCGCATGACCAGCAAGCGAGCCGCGCGCGCAAACCCAGCAGCAACGCAGCTGTTTCAAGGCGGCAAGAATCAGCTGCCACGTGCGTCCTCTCCTGTGTATCTCTGCGTCTGTCTGTAGCTCACTATCTTTCTCCTTCTATCTCTCCTTCTGAAAGGCGCCATCTGCCGCTGATCACGTAGGCATCAAATGCACCAGTTCAACCTTGAGAAAACACACGTACACAGACCCACACGCCAACGGTGTTTCCTTCTCAATCCGTGTCCCTGCCTGTGCTTGTCTGGCTGGCTGTATTCCTCGCTCACTCTGATCATCAGACCACCTCAGAGAGCGTGCGAAAGTTTAATTACCCTCATCGACTGCAAGCGGCACGGCCTTTGAAGACAGCGACCGACGATCGCTGAGAGCGTGTGAACATATACCAATTAATGGAACAGCAACGACTGCTGCCTACGTCAGCGGTCGCTGTGACCCGTGTCAAGCGCAAATCAACATTAAAATATAGGTCACACAAGGCAGCTCAAAAATACAGAAATAAAACAAATATATCAGATCCCTGAAACCCCATAATCGATCAAAAATTAAATAAAATAATATTAGCGACCCGTAGCGTAGTTATACGTCGCTACAATTATATTCAGCGATCACATACTTTTGAAAAAAAATAAACAACGCTAATCAACGTCAGATTGTAGCGTTTCTCGTGCGTAGCCAAATTTTGCCAAATAAAACTGAAAAATGAATCTCTGTTGATGAAACTATTTTAAAGCAGATGTCATTAATTTATCGAGAGTATAATACGCCATCATAAAACCATTCTTTTCGTCTCGGAGCAGGCCTGGGAGTGTATTTCAGTCGGTGGTGTATAATTTATGAGAGATTTTACGGTTCACCCCTTAATATCTGTTTTTTAAACTAAATCAGTGTATTTTGCTAACATATAATATATCCATTAGAAATAGAACCCGAAATGGAAGCACTGAAATTATTTTCTTTCTACGCCCTGCTCTCAGAAACCAATTATAGTGCTCTACGATCACCCAAAAACTTAATCAACGTTCAACATGCATTTGTGGTATAATTAGCTTCATCCCATGTAGGCCAAATTTAGATAGAAATATCACACTTGATGTCCCAAAGGAACGTTTGGAATTAGTATCAAAGAAAATAAACACTTACCGTGCGCAGCATAAGATGTTCTCGTACTACTGTCGTTTTGGACGACGTTTTCAAACTTCACCCACGCCCATGGAGATCCGCTAGGGTAGTTGACCGTATATCCACAGAGGTTAGGATTGTCAAACATGCAATAAGTCTTGAAAGACGTATCTAGAAAAAATCAGACATTTCCTGTTCCTTACTCAATGACAACGAAGTCAATTATATGAAGAGTTGAAGACTTAGTATAAGCCTACGTAAAGCAAAGTGTCATTCTTAAAAGAATAATAGCGTGGTAATAAAGTGATTATGTATACAAAGATGATATTTTCTCAAAGTACAGTCAGTAATAACACAACAGTGCTGAGGTAACTTGTCGCTTCAACAAAACAAAGTTAACAGACAGGAAATTTATTTACGTGTAGCAGCAATAGCATAAACATAATACAACAATGCCTCACCTTAATGCTACAATGCCTCACTACTACTACTGCTGCCAGTTCCACTACCCCTACCACAACGACAGCCACTACCACTCACACTGCAGCTACTACAACAACAACCACAACTACTACTACTACTACTACTACTACTACTACTACTACTACTACTACTACTACTACTACTACTACTACTACTACTACTACTACTACTACTACTACTATCATCAGAACTACTAAGAGGGGAATACGAAGTATCCGTGCCCGCACTATATATATATAGCCTTAATGCGAACCTTGAAGGATCACTGTAAGTTTAGAGTCACCTATTTCACGATATAACAGGGCTTTATTGACATGCAGTTGTACACAAAAGTGCAGTTCTAAATGTATTTGTGCAGTTGCAGAAGCACTTATGGAGGCTACTGTTAAAACTAGTAAAAAAAGTTCATTGTCCTCCAATTGGAAGTAATAATTTATTTACCATGGAAGATGGGAAAGGAAAGAAGGGGTTTGCGGTCGTGCAGTTCTAAAAATTCCCTAAAAACAGCCCTGCGATATAATTTCGCATGACTGTTCAGAGGGTCACTGTCGTAGTCTCACCGTTGAAGACACACTGGTCGTCAAGAACGTCGATTCTGTAGAGCCTCAGTTCCTGCATGATCGTCAACGGATTGTCCCCATTCAGAAACGCCGTGATAACAATGGAATAGGTGCCAACGGGAAGATTGCGCTGCATGTAAGCATTGCCAAACGTCAGAGGGTTCGTTTCCTCTGCGTTCGCATTCGCCTCATCGAGATACCGGGACGGTTCGGAGTCGACCTCGAGGCGGATGTCGACGGATGAGGAGTAGTAGGTGAGCTTGAGGCAGCGAGGGGTGGTCACCTCGGATCTGACGGATGTCAGAGTTACTTCTCCGATTTGTTGCGGACTGAAAGTTGCCCGCATGAAATACCCTGATGAACAGGCAAAAATAATGTTTAAAATTGATGCTTGAATTATTCACTGATCAGCTCATTCATTCAAGAATATCTAGCGCCTCTTCGGAGGGACTACTCAGAAGCGCTCCCGACTCTAGCACGGCAAAACTCACTGTGTTAAGTTGAACAAGATATGTGGTATCGATAGTAAAGTCAATAGAGGGCCGGCTAAGACAATGATAGTGAGGATTTTTGAGATGAGGTACGGGTAAGATTCTCACGCATGCGTTTATCAAGCGCAGTTCATAATTAGCCAGAAGCAGTCTTTGGCGAAAAGCGAATAACATCTTGTCTGCCTCCTCTCTCTGGTTTCTCTGGCAAAGTGGAATCGGGCCTCCATGCACTGTTACGTCGCCCACTGGACGGCTCCTTTGCCCGGCAGAACACTCGTTAATAAGTTGGTGCCCTTCAGTAAGCCGTGGAGCAGTGGCGATTTGGCAATTACATGGCGCAGTAGGAGCGACGATTATTTATACGCAGTGGCGTCGTGAGGAGGGGCTAGGGGGCTAAGCCCCCTATAAAAGATTAAGCCCCATAAAAAATATTTCTACGATTTTCTGAACGACTAAAAAAAGGTCGTCAGAAATTTTGGCGGATGAAAATGGAAAATTTCCATGAGATTTCAGTCGGGTGACTAAAAAAAGGTTTTAAAAAGGTCGTCAGGAATTTGAGATTGGAAATTTTTCTCCGCGAGGACTCAGCCCCCCCCCCTCCCCAACCAAACTCAAATCCTGGCGCCGCCACTGTGTTCATACGGGATCAATTGAGATGCTGCTTACGATTGTTGACTGGACTGAGATGTTGCTTACTATCGCTGACTGGATCGTAGACTCTCAACCAGCGGACCGTGTCTTCTGATGAATCCAGATATCCACACTGGTCCGAATCGGTGAAGAGACACTGCAGACTTCCGTTCGTCACTAGAGAAGGACATGTTTGTATTTAGAAAGCATAGTTAAGGAGTTCAACAGTGCGGTGCTTTGCTATGCTATGCTATGCTATGTTATGTTATCCGATGCGATGGGATGCGATGGGATGCGATGCGATGCTATGCCGTGCGTTGCTATGCTATGCAATTTTAATATTTTTAAGCGGTGCTGTGCTATGCTGAGTATACCCAAGCAGAGCTGAGGTGTGACTAGTCTTGTTATGCTAAGTTATGCTAAGCTAATCTACGCTATACTTGCTGTACTGCGCAGTGCTACGATGTGCTGTGACGTGTCATGCCATGATATGCTATAGTTTAATATGATATACAATGGTATGCTACGAAATTCAATGACACTCTATTAGAAGACATGGTTTGTTATGATATGCTGAATGCTGTGATATGCTATGGTATACTATGATATGCTGTGATATGCTATGGTATACTATGATTATGTTGTGATATTCTGTGCTGTGCTATGCCACGATAAATATGCAAAGATAACTTATACGTCGCATTACGTCGAGCTATGATTATGTTATACCACGTCATACGTTAAGCTGCGCAAAGTTTACGTCACATCACTTCACGTCACGTTAAAGGTTAAGAAAGCTCACTAACCCAGATCCCTGCAGGCTCCAGTCTGCAGTTTGATGTCGCTAATCATCGCCGCCTCAGTGCCGGGGTTGGACGCGGCCGACTCGAGGACAAGAACGAAGCGCCCAAGTCCGCTCATCGACGGGGTGATGCTCAGATGCAGTTCATGCCACGTACGACCAAGAGCCAACGGAGAAGCGAGCAGAAGGCGTTCCGTGTAGGTGCTGCCATTCAGGTAAGCCATCTGTATGGTGAAATTTGCGTTGGCCATGAGAATGATCGCCACACAGCTGTCTGAGTTGATCTGAACCGCAGGAGACATGAGTTTCGATGAGTGCGTGTAGGCGAGGGATGGACGCAATCCGGTGTACTTCAGCGCAAGGGCGAAGTCCGTAACTGTGTTCAGAACAACAACAGGGATTGTGAGATGGTTGTATGTTGTGCAGGAAATAGTCATGAAAATTATGATGGTAGCGATGATGATGATACCTTGGTTAGCGTCCGAACGACAACAATGACCAGAATATTGATAATAGCAATAGTAATGAAGAAGATGATGATAATAACATATCAACAATAATACTTGCAGTGAAAGTAGGCCGAAATCTACAATTTATATTGACGATAATGGTTACAGAAGCCTAATAGTGCCAATAGAAGCAATAATCGTAGTAGTTGCAGTAGTAGTAGCAGTAGTAATAGAGTACCGGTAGTAGAGTATAGTAGTAACATCAGCAGCAGCAGTAGCAGCAGCAGCAGTAGCAGTAGTGGTAGCAACAGTAGCAGTAGCAGCAGTAGCAGCAGCAGCAGTAGTGGTAGCAACAGTAGCAGTAGCAGCAGTAGCAGCAGCAGCAGTAGCAGTAGTAGCAGCAGCAGCAGCAGCAGTAGTAGTATTAGTAGCAGTAGCAGTAGCAGTAGTAGTAGTAGAGTAGTAGGAGCAGCAGCTGTAGTTGTTGTAGTCGATATATATATATATATATATATATATATATATATATATATATATATATATATATACCGAGGCTCTAAAAAGAGCAGTCACGGGTCCAGAAAATAAAAATGCTGGAAACGAATAATTTGAAATAATTAAAATTTCGGTGCGATCTCCATTGTCATATTTAGACCTATATTATGCTCTGTTCTACAGACTGCAACGACCTTTGATGCCTTTGTCAGTATAAAAAAAAAACGCGCACGTGTAGACTACACGGTCACCTCTACCTTGGTCTTGTGTAATCGGGGTTCTGTAGGCGAGTTTGTATCGGCCATTATTGATATCCGAATCCGAAACAAAGAGAAAATTCAGAACGTTTCCCTTCGACTCGAAATCTGGCGGAAGATCCTTATCACCGCAGTAGATCTTTGTTCTGTTCGCCGCAGGATCGTTGATCTGCAACACAACTTTACTCTTTCACAGCGGCTTCTTTGTTTGAATGCGTACTTGTTATAGCGCCCCTTCTAGCTCCCTACTCAGGGACGCTCCCAACTGCAGCGCGGACACTGCATCAGAATTTCACGCCGAAGCGTTGAGCAGTTGCGAGTGAAGGACTTGTCCAAGGTTCTTACGAAGCGGCTTGAGGTGGATTCGAACCTGCAACCCACCGGCTGCACACCGCACCCCATGTTGTAGGCGCAAGCATTGCTAGGATCGCATACAAGCGCTGAACAAACCCAGATTAATGCATGTGAGCAATTCCTAGCAAATGCACGCTTCGTATGATTCATTCCATAGCATAGCATCGCATTGCATAGCATAGCACAACATAGCATCGAATAGCATTGCATAGCATAAAAGAATAGAGTGTTGTAGCATATTGCGTCATGGTGTAGCATTGCGCAGCGTAGCATGGCATAATACAGCGTAGCATAGCAGGACTTAGCATAAAATTTAATGGCATGGACTAGTCACTATGGCAACATAGCATATCGTTCCATATATAATCTTAGCATAGCATAGCATAGCATAGCATATTGCAGCAAAGCGTCGCATCGCCGAGCAGAGCATAACATATCGAAAGCACAGCATAGCATATTGTCTCATACCGGTACCTTAGCATGGTATAGCATAGCATTGTGTGTCGTGGCACATCACAGCATAGCAGAACATGAAACAGCACATAATAGCATAGCATATGACAGAATAGCATAGCATCGTAGGCTATATCACGCCCATCATGACAATGCTACAACAGATTCAAACCTCAAGACGATCGAAGCGACAGTCGCTTTCCGCCTCCACATTGAATTCCAGGAATTTGATGACGATCGTAACGCCCTCTGGTTCCTGGATGCTGAAGGAACACGTCCTGTTGCTTCCGTAATTGCCTGGATAGCCTGGTGAAGTGATCACTCCCTCGATTCCGCCAAAGACGTTGGAACAAACTGCAGGAACAGAAAGTGAACAACCACAGAAAACTTCAGAAACCATAATCAGAAACAAAAATTAAGGCCCTGCTCCTATAGTTACCAAGTCCCTGAAAGGATTAACGCCTAAATACCGAAAAAGTCATGCGTCTGGACCTTCTTGGGGGGGGGGCTAACCCCGTGAAAAGATACCATTTTCACGGTAAAAAACTGAATCTGGTCCTTTTTGGGGAGGGCTTAGGCCCCCTAGCACCTGATAAACTCCGCCAATGGTGCCGAGTATAAATTTAAGCTGACAGAGAAATCATCGGTTAACTGTTAACTGTCAACGTATACCTTGGTTAGCATCCGAATTCAGGAATGCATTCTTCGTGTAGATCAGAGACCAGGAAAGCAGAGCCGATGTTGAAATGAAGTTATAGCCACACATCGTTCTGAAGCTGCAGTTAAACGAAGCATCTACGACAACAGAAAACAACAAAGGAGTTGGTTGATTCGTTTGCGCCTACTACCACCCTACTATCTACACCAGTGGCGTAGGCAAGGGGGGTTTTGGGGGTTAAACCCCCCCATTGGCTCCGGAAAAAGGTTTTTTAAGGTTATTTTTCCATTTAAGTAAGAAAAATAGCAAAAAAACAGGGTTTCCGGCCATAAACCCCCTATCAAAAATTCCTGGCTACGCCACTGATCTACACTAGGCCTACAGTTTGCGGATTCAAATTAATTATATAAGTTGGAAGATGCACTGGATTCATTGTTTTTGGTTCAAAAAGACGAAGAAATTGCATTCGCCGAACACTATACAGGCACTCGGCCACGATGTCCTCTATTTGACTGAGTTCTATTGTTGATTATTTTTCTAAAACGTTTCCTTCTTTGCCGCTGACTGCTGTGTTACAGCAAGAGCTCAATGAGCGATATATATATATATATATATATATATATATATATATATATATATATATATATATATTATGTTCTACTGTATAGCGTAGCGGTGATGATTAGCACATTTTATATTGAAAATTAGCCATGAAAGCGAATATATTATATATATAATATATATATATATATACTATTATATACCTCATGCCAGGAGTTCCACTGAGAGCAAAATTGCAAGAACCCAGCATCCTTCCCGACGAATACCAAAGATGTCTATTTAAAGCACTTCTGCCACTGGGATCTATGTTTTTAAACCGCCACACCCGCCAGAAAATCCATTTCAATATCTTTGCCAATGAGATCTTGTTTTTGAACTTCCATAACTGTCAGAGTTATCCATTTCAATCTCTTTATAAATAATTGTTTTTATACAACAAAACAACAAAAACTTCCCGAAATATCCATTCCGTTCTCTCACCGTCCTTGATTTCCTGGTAATTGCAGTCCCCCTCGATCTTGACGATGTCCAGAGCAAAGTCCGACTCGTAAGGGATTCCCTGGACCCCGAGAAACATCAGGTGGTAAGTGCCACTTGGAACGCACACCTCAGCCACCTTCAGATCCCTGGCGCTAAATGTCGTCGCGCTGAACAACTGGCGGACTGGCACATGCAGCTCGGTGTACTGGTAGAGATAGAGTCCGGCCTTCGATTCTGTCGGTTGAGGTTCCGACCCCATCATGATGTAGGTCAGGCTCAGCCTGGTTGAGCGAGGGAAAGTCCAGAGTGGTGAGACCAGCTGAACCTGGTCGCCCATCTGACCAAGCTTCGAATCGACCAGCATCAGTTGCTCTGAAATAATTTGTCGACACAAATGCATATATAGAAACGATATTGAAATATAATCGATAAAAAAATGATATTAATATTAGTAGTAATAATATAAATTGGAGCTCTACTAAATGGCCACAGCTGTGCGCGATGCAACAGACAGTTGTAATATTATAAACAACTAAACCGCTTTCATTTGTGAGCAAAAAATGTTCGCAAAGTTAGAACAGTCTATATATCTAATCAAATTCTTAGAATGTCATTTGAGTCTATAATCAAATTCTTAGAATGAATAGGCCTATATAGTGTTTTGCTGACTATCCACGCAAGCGCGCCCACGCGCGCACATATGTATACATGTAGGCTACGCTGATGATACTCGCACTCACATTTATAAATACCCACATCCTCCCCCATGAATTATTCCCCGCATGTACCTCCACGGGCTTTTTTCAGCACACAAATTCTGCCAACAGATTATCCCCAAGAATTTTTTTACAAATTCCGTCACCTAGCCTACTATAACTACTATATCTACAAATTCCCTTATCATTTCTTTCTTTTTAACTTGCTGCGGGATGTCAGCAAGAGCTCAACGAAAAGAGTATAGGCCTATTATCATCATCTCTCCACTAATTCTCTCTACGAATTCTCCCTGCAGATTATCCAATAAATTCTCCGCGCAACCCACCCCCTCCAGATCATCCCATAAAAATGCTTACAACGGCCATACACCTGCAGCTGACATACCCAAGGCTGAGACGTTTGTGCTGATGATCGTGGCGCCGTAGTAGTACCTCAGGTCGCTGGCTGACACCCGACTAAAAAACAGGGCACCGACTTTATTGCTCTCGTATCCGCACCTGTAGTCTGTCTCAAACCGACATTCGATGCTTCTGCTCTCATCTGAGAAGAAAAAGAAATGTTGGCTAATCAAATTTACTACCTCAAAAGACATTTACGTCATCCAGTTAAATCTGACTACATTAGAATACTCGTCATTATTGTTCAGAGGCTCATTCATAAGTTTCTATGGAGTCTCTTCAATGGGACTATTCGGAGGCGCTCCCGACTCTACCACGGCAAAAATTACAGTACTGAGTTGAATAAAAAAAATCCTTTGCACTATAAGAATCCAAGGGAAAGGCGCAGCTGAAGAAGATTCCAATACGGAAACCTTGTTTCAACTATGTGATTTGTTTTTCAATTACATTTTTTCATTCAATCTTTCAATCTGTATGTAAATTCTATTACATGTGCCACCGGAGTTAGTAATCTGAAATTTGAATACATAAATAATTACATAATACATGTATACATGTAGGCCTAATAGCTGGCCTTAGAACCTGGAATGAGTTCCCTGTTGCTCTGCGCATTGAGCCTAAATTGTCGTATAAATAAATAATTGTTATTATTATTATTACTATTATCATTATTACTATTATCATTATCATTATTACTATTATTATAACTATTATTAATATTATTATTATTATTGTTATTATTATCATTGCTAATATTATAATTATTTATTATTATTATTTATTATTATTATTATTACTACTACTATTATCATTATTATTATTACTATTATTATTATTATCATTACTATTATTACTATTACAATTATTATTATTATTATTATTATTATTATTATTATTACTATTATCATTATTATTACTATTATTATTACTATTATTAATATTATTATTATTATTATTATTGTTAATATTATTATTATTATTATTATTACTACCATTATTATTATTTATTACTATTATTACTATTACTATTATTACTATTACAATTATTACTATTACAATTATTACTATTATTATTACTATTAATATTATTATTATTATTGTTATTATTATTATTATTATTATCATTATTATTATTATCATTATCATTATTATTATTATTACTATTATTACATACATGCACAATCACATACAGAGCGAGTGACTTACTGCAGACGTCGAGTTCGTCACTTCCATCCAAGCAGTCGTCGATTCCGTTACAGATGAGATTTCTTGGGAGACACATTCCATTGGCGCATTTGAAGTAGGACGAATCGGGACACTCTGAAAGCCAATGCCAGCACATAATTATTAGTACGTATCAAAGTACACACATCGCATGCACGTTCATAGAACAGTCACACAATTCATGCACGACGTGTAAATAAGAAAGCAGGCAAGTTGCTAGGTACGTGATTAGGTAAAAAAAGTAAGTAAGTGGGTAGCCAGTAGTTTGGAAAGTGAGTGAGTAACCAAGTGCGTAAGTTGGTATGTAAGTAAGTATGTAAGTAAGTATGTAAGTGCATGAGTAAGTAAACAAGTAGGTAAGTAAGCAAGTAAGTATGATAATATTCTCTTTATTAACAATCCGGTTGACACAACGCAACTGGTTACAATTGTACAATTATGCATGTAAGTAAATAAGCAAGTATGTAGGTATTCAAGTAAGTAAGTATGTAAGTAAGTATGTAAGTATGCAAGTAAGTTAGTAAGTACAATCCGATTAGCAAACGTACGACGGTACATCCAAATGTAATGCGAAACAATGCATAGAAGTAATAACAAAAAAGTAGCCTACTAATGCTGAATTATCAATGAATAGTAACATTTGTAAAACATGACAATTAGTGTTATGGCTTCTGCCAAATTAATGAGAAACTCCTTCTATTAAATTTAGGATGTGGTCGTAAAGAGAATATTATCTGATTAAATGGCAGGAGAAAACCATTAATCAATTGGTAATGAATGAATGAATGAACGAACGAATTAAAGAATGAATGAATTAATTAATTGGAAAAGTTATTAATTGATTATTTGATTGGCTAATTAAGAATTAATTGATTAATCGATTGATTCATTCATTCCTAGAATTTATATAGCACCTTTCCAATGAGACCAATTCCGAGGCAATTGAATTATTCATCTAACGAAAATAATAATAAGCGATCGAGCGAAGGAACGAAGGAAAGATGGAAAAAACGAAAAAATGAATGAATGAATGAACGAATGAATGAATAAATGAATGAGTGCGCGAATGAATGAATGAATAAATAAATGAATGCGCGAATGAATGAATGTATAGGCCTAAAGGAATTTGCGAATGAATGAATAAATTAATGAATGAACGAATGAACGAATGAACGAACGAACAATCAAACGAACAAATAAATAAATGAATGAATGAATGAACGAACGAACGAACAAACGAACGAACGAACATCTTACCACAGTATGGTATATCGCATGGCATTGGTCTCAACGACATTTCCCTTGATCGAACGAAACAAGAAGGTTCCGCCCAATTCTGTTGTGGAATGTTTCGACAGTAGTTGTCAGCGTCCTCCTGGCTCTTGTCAGGCAGTCGAGACAGGATGGGACTGTCGATGGTCTCCCATGGAAGACATGGTTCCCCGTCGGCAGTTGTGTTGATCGTACCCAGATACGCCCGGCCACGACGGGTCACCTTGCAGTTACGGTTACCCGCTGAGCAACGTTCACAAGACAAATGATGTAAGTTGCACTCGGGGTTTATTATTTTAAGGCTACTGTTATTTGTTTATTTGTTATTTAGTTAATTATTTCTCCATTGCTATTGCGCCCCTTCAAGTTCTACTCAGAGGCGCTCCCGACTACAGCGCGGACACTGCGTCGGAGTTTCGCGCCGAAGCGCTTGAGCAATTGAGAGTGCATGACTTGTTCAGGGTCCGTATGCGGCGGCTTGAGGTGGATTCGAACCTGGAAACCTCCGGATCCAAGGCACCGACGCCACCACTACACCACCACCGTGCTACTGTTAACATTTCGTAGAGAAGAGAAAATAATCATGAAACATTGTGCTCGTCAATCGAGTCGTCATCTCTATAATTCGTCATTCATTCATGTATTCATCCATTCATTCAATCATCCATTCATTCATTCATTCATCCACTATTCACTCATTCACTATTCATTCATTCGTTCATTCATTCGTTCATTCATTCACTCATTCGTTCATTCATTCATTCATTCGTTCATTCATTCGTTCATTCATTCGTTCATTCATTCGTTCATTCATTCACTCATTCGTTCATTCATTCATTCATTCGTTCATTCATTCATTCATTCATTCATTCGTTCATTCATTCACTCATTCGTTCATTCATTCATTCATTCGTTCATTCATTCATTCATTCGTTCATTCATTCGTTCATTCATTCGTTCATTCATTCACTCATTCATTCATTCACTCATTCATTCGTTCATTCATTCATGCATTCATTCGAGTATTTAGATAGCATCTCTTCACCTTTTTCCTGGAGATCAACAGTGCATGTACACAAGTGACCCACTCAAAGGAGGATGGGGAGGAGGAGGAGGAATCCAGCCAAATGGGGGCTTATCATTTTACATCACGTGCATCACTGGATAAAGTTTGAATACCTGCAGAGATACAGAGAGTCTATGAAAAGATTTAGTGGTAAGGATGCCCTCCACACGCGGAAATTCAAAAAAGTTTTTAAGATATAAAATTTTTAGCTGACCACTTAAACTTCTATTTTCCACTTCTATTTTGCATTTTTCCAATCAGCAACTGACGGTGAAAATAAATCATCAGCCAAAAAATGCAAGACCATCCCCATAAGGAACAATTCATTCATTCGTTCAAGCCTCAAGAATTTATATTTATTTAGTCTATCATTATTATTGTTGTTGTTGTTATGTAGCATATCTCCAAAGACGGAAAGTC
Source organism: Lumbricus terrestris (assembly GCA_949752735.1). Taxonomy (NCBI): domain Eukaryota; kingdom Metazoa; phylum Annelida; class Clitellata; order Crassiclitellata; family Lumbricidae; genus Lumbricus; species Lumbricus terrestris. The sequence goes on from OX457050.1 coordinate 3,244,972, forward strand.
TAGGAACGAATGGTGCTTCCGACTCCAGCACAGCCAAAAAGAACAGTTTTAGGTGTTTATGAAACGATTTAGACCTAGGGAACTGCAGGCGCAACTCAATGGTGACGATATTCCATATTGCTACTACAGAAAAAACAGCACGACGTGGGTGTACATGTACTATCAAACAACGAATATGATCTTAAGGAACAGCTTTCCGCAGCTCAAGAGAGGGCTTATTCCATACTCCCGGGCAGTGGCGTAGCCAAGGGGTTTCGTGGGTTAAAACCCCCATTGGCTTAGAATTTTTTTAAAGGTTATTTATCCAAATAAGAAAAACAAGACAATTGCTTGTAGTAACAATTGTTTTTCTTAGTATATTCCCTTTGGTACTTTATTTCCCTTTTTGTTTACTGTGATAGCCTACTGTTGGGTTGGTGTCAGGAAGGGCATCCGGCCAAGCCATAAAACCCCAAACCCCACCCTCGCCCCCATAATAAATTCTGGCTACGCCACTGCTCCCGAGCCACTAGAAAAAAGCAGCTGTGCACGATGTAGGCTATACATGCAGGTACGAAGAAACAACGAATATAGTAGAACGCACCGAATTTCTCACAGTCCTGTATCGCGACGTCATCAATTGAGATCCCACTCTGACCGATTCCACCACGTCTTCCCTCGACGACGACCTGGTAGATTCCAGCTGGAAGTTGGATGAACTGCCTGCTCCAGTCCTTCGGTCCTTTGCTCCTTTCCAGCAGGACCATCTCCTCCCTCTCCTCCGTGATGAGGATGACGGATAGTGTGGCCGATTCGGAGGTCGTGGAGTCGTTGACCTGGAGCCAGTAGAAAAGCTCGATGCATTTTCCGGTGGTGTTCATGTAGGTCGACTGGAGACGCGCCTTGTAGCCCGGTCGTAGTTCCGTCAACAGCATATTTGCAACGTGGCCAGAACCTTTTCATAGGAAACTAGTTGTTTGTTATAATCTTATTTTAATTGATTTCAACATTTCTAACAGTATTATTTTCTAAGCTGCTTGAAAGTTGTTTTAAATTAATTTAAATTTATTCTAAATTATTCTTATATTAGTTTAAAATTTAGTTTAAAATTAATTGTGCAACTTATTTCTTCTGGATAAATATCAGAAGACCAAACAATTATCTGTACTTCTGCACATAGATCTATTCTTCTTTCATTGTCCATCCGTCAGTCCGTCTGTCCGTCCATCTGTCCGTCCGTCCGTCCACCCGTCTCTCTGTCTGTCCTTCGGTTGGTCGACCGGTCGATGATTCAGTCTGCTTGTTTGACACCCAGCCTGTTACTGGGATGAGAAACGGCCGTATGGTATTATAAACATATGGAATGATCTAGGGTAAGAGGTTTATAATTATCATGGCGCACGAGGGTTGACCGCATGGTGTGAAAATCAAGTTAAAGACATGGGAGGTGACCCCAAAAATGCGTGTTGATCACATGCAATATATGAATAGAACTCATGAAGCGACCTCACGGCAAGAGAGATGATTAAATTTTCATAGACGGGTGACCACGTTCAGGGGCGGATCCATGGGGGCCAATCCGGCCATGGCCCCCATTTAAAAATTTCTTTATTTTTGACCAGCAATTTTGCTCGGAAAGTAGACGTGGCTCCCCATGAGTAGTTCCGTAGGACTTTGGCCCCCCCGTCGAAAATTTCTGTATCCGCCGTTGACCACGTTGTGAATAAGGAGTATAAACTCATAAAAGTAATAACCTCTCGCTAGCAGCATCTGCCCTCGTAACCTACCGAGATCAAGTGTGTTGTCCATTCGAACAGCATGCCCTGCAGCCTCAACAAACTGCCATTGGTCATCCTGTGCCGGATCGTTCCTCAGCATGCATGATGAATCCTCGAAATTGCAACGGATATCAGCCGTATCTTTAGAAAATACAATCACGTCTTACATGTAACAGGCTTTCAAAACTCGACTGAAGACATATATGTTTTCTAAGGCGTACCTTTGACTGATTGCGTTTGTGTTTGTACAGACGCCTTTGTAACGGCACGTGCTGTGTTAGGACTCATAGAAATTGTCGTCAATTTTTATTATTATTATTATTATTATTATTATTATTATTATTATTATTATTAACAGTTGGTGACAAAATCCAATTACGTGTAACGATGGTTTGCAATTACGTCTTATACAGATGATAGCAAATACAATAACGTTTTCGGATTACGACTCGTAAAAAGCGATCTTCGTCCCGCCATGCGAGGGTCTGACCCAGTTGACTCCTTAAAAATCAGGGCGCAAGATTCATTTATTTTGTAAGGCCTATGATCCTGGTGTTAGTTGTAGCATAATTATATGTGTTGCGCCTTGTAACGGCATAACTGTGCTACGGCGTCATATAGAAATCATTGCCACTGCCATCGTCATCATCATCATCATCAGCAGCAGCAGCAGCAGCAGGAGCATCAACATCATAATCGTCGACGTCATTATCATCATCATCATCATCATCATCATCATCATCATCATTATTGCTGTCTTACAGAATGGTCACAAAAGTAAAACAGCGTCTTACATGCGCATCGATATCTTCTGTAGAATTCCAATCCGACGGATGTGTCGCAGGCTGGTTGGTCGCCCTCCAGCCACTCTCCGGTGTAGGGCGAGAGCAGGCAGCTTCTATAGCGCCGGTCGTAGAGGAACCCGCTGCAGTACCAATCGTATGCAACGTCGCAAACGTGTCTGCAGACGCCACGAGTCGTTTCGTTTAGAATGATGATGTATCGACCTTCGTTTGAGTGGAGGATATCCGAAGGAATGCGACAGATGCCCGGATAGAACCGGTAGAAACCACAGTCTGAAATTATTACGTCACACGAGCTTCACAGCATGATAAATAAATGATCGAGGGGTAGGGCCTTTTTTAAAGGAAATTTTTGGAACTGCACAACAAGCCGATTTGTAGACGTTTGTGAAAAATTTTCCAAAACATTTCGCCGACAAAAAATCTGATGAGCTTTCTATTTTTTAGTCATCCACTTGTCAATTGTCAATTTTGCCTTCCTGCTGCGTATAGCCTAGTTTCCACGGCACACTACCTTCTTTCGTTTCCTTTTTGTGTGGCAAACCGGTTGCAATTACCTTTTTTCTAGTGTTTATCACTGCACAAGACTGCTTTTGCAACTGCACATATTCATTTGCAACTGCACATTTTGTGTAGATCTGCACGTTAAAAAGCCCTGCAGCGATGGGACACAAAATGGTTGAATGGTCGACCTGTTACACAGCGGATGGTTTGGATTCAATCACCTTCGTCTGATATGGTTACAGATCAATTACATGTAGGACATTCATCAAGTCGTTCAGTCACAATTTCTTGGCTACATGAAAGCAGGATCGCTTCCTTGGTATGGCGATTCCAGATGATAGGTCTTCCTCTCTTCCTCTATCTTACCTACTCAACCTTTGCGAGCCTGTATCTTTTAGTACACATACCAGTACATGCAGGTCCTCATGCTCAATGGGAAGGGCAGTAGTCTACTCTGAGATCCATTTGCTCATGCCGCCATCAATGAAAGTCATGATTTTACTGCGGTTGACCTGGCAGTATGGAATAGTGTCGGTTCAATTATAGATCACGTCTTGATACATTCTACAAGCATTTGAAAGCTGTTCTTTTTGGTCGTGCTGAAGTCGGAGGCACATTTGAGTAGGCTATAGTCTCCTTGAGGAGGTGCTATATAATTATTTGAATGATTGAATGAATGAATGAATGAATGAATGAATGAATGAATTAATTAATTAATTAATTAATTAATTAATTAATTAATTGTCGTACGGTGTGTGTGCAATTTTCAAAAGAGGACAATATCAAACGAGCAATATTGAATAATCTAGATATTGTTTCATGCAAACATTGATAAAATAACAAACTGCATAATGATGAAAACGCATTGTCGTGTAATACCTTTCTCAGATTCCGTCTGACGATCCAAGTCGTTTACTAGTAAGTCATAGAGACCAAGTTGCTGCATGGCAGTTAACCTGAAAATTCAAGAAATAGTGTCACGCGTTTAGTAAGCACCACAATCCAATAACCTTGGAAAAGTTGCCTGTCACGGAATAGAGTATCCCCCGTATTAATCGTATCCCCCCAAATCAGGGCTGCTTTAAAGGAATTTTTAGAACTGCACAACCCCTTCTTTCCTGTCCCATTCTCCATGGTAAACTACTTCCAATCGGAGGAAAATGACCATTTTTGCTACTTTTAGCTGTACAGAAGTGCTTCTACAATTGCACAAATCCATTTAGAACTGCACATTTTGTGTACAACTGCACGTTAAAAAAAACCTGCCCCAAATGAAGAAAAGTCGAAAAAGATCACTTCCGCGTGTATTTATTTTTGCAAATTAATTTTCATCTGCCTTGTTTTGAACAATGACACTAACAGGTATGTTTATTTCTATTAGATAATTTTTTGCTTTGGTTTTAGAACACTTAAAACTTTTAAAACACTTAAAAATACTCAGAGTCACTAAATAAATTCGATTTGCCTTTCTCTGAACATTGCCTAGGACACTTAAAACAATTAGAGTCACTTCAAATATTTATTAGAGCACAAATTTTTCAACTACACGTATTTTTCAAAAAGGGGATAGACTGGTTCATACCCCGGATGGTCTAGACCGGTTAATTCCATCCGGGGGATAGATTAATACATCCCCCGGATAGCTTTCAGGGGGATACTCCGTTTCGTGTCACCGAGTCTGACGCTGGTGGACGAATCGACGCCTTTGAGCCCGAAAATCTTTCTGACGACCATTTTTCTCTTTTTGACGACTTAGCAGGGTTGTGTATAGATCTAGACATGGCCATCACTGTGGCTGAGGATCGGACACGTTGAAGAAATTTAATCAACTCACTGTGCAACGCTCCCATTGGTGGAATATAGGCGACGAATCATGATGATGATGAAATATTTTACCTATTTTTTTTGTATCTGACTGCCTTTTTTAGTCACTTGCCCAAAATCTGTAAACACGCTAACCTGCTGAGACCCGGCACCAGCAGGTCGCAAAAATCTATGCCGGGTCGCAGACCCCCGATAGACTCGGCTCACTTTGAGCCCTGGAAGGAGGAGAGCAATAACTCCGCCACTGGTTGCATTCTGCCAGTGTCAGTCTCAAATCCGTCGCTAATGGTCTTTCTTAGCACACAGTGACGTTAAACTGCAACTACTACTACTACTAGGAGCGCAATGCTAATAATTCTTGGTATGACACAACATCGCTACGAGTGCAGTTGAAACTATAATTATGAGATCCTCTTGACCCAACCGAAAACTAATTCCACTTGCGTTGATATATCATGGTTGGCAAAGATTCTCGTTACATGTATAGGAGACATAAAGGAAATTCTCTGACTCAACTCATTTAGGTCGACGGATTAGCCTAATAAAGCAGTTCCCGTGGCGTCAATGCAAATGGCGCCGTGGTATGTTCACGTTCACGAAGTCTCATTGGAGCCACAGCTATGCACTGGATCTCCATGAAGATCATAATTACAATGCATACGCTTATATGACGCAATATTCTTATCAGCAGATTGCCTTAAAGGTGAGAGGAGTGATAAATAGAAGAGCATCCGTTAAGATAGTCGACGAGCTATTCATGGATATAATTATGGAATATGGAGTCTTAGCGACTTCATCCTTTCGATCTCGGCATACAACGCACGGTCTTCTACGTCGCAGTCTCACGACAGTGTACGGTCGTCGGTGTATCCGTCTTAGTTGAGCTTAAAATGAGACCTTGGGGGACAAGGGGTGTACACAATGAGAAGAATGCTTGTACCAAAATCTATTGTTTGTTCTGGAAGGGATTTGGTCCACGGCATCTCCATGGTTGCCAGTGCCAGTCCCAAGCCCGGATAAAAGAGGAGGACATTAATCATCTGTGAAATGACAGTGCATGTCGTTGAACAGCAACAAGTCAGTCATTGACTGTTTAACCGGCTAACCAATATCGAGCTTGTGAGTATTACTGAGGTGGATTGAACTGCCCTAGTTAGCTAGACCGGTAAGCGAGAGCGGCATACGTCTGTTGGCTACAACGGACTGCGGTTCAAGCCCCGGGCTGGGAGTTGACATTCAGAGATTTAGATATCTCGGGCTAGCACGTGTGGGACTCAGGGGCGCAAGCTCCTGCGGAGCGACCTTGGGCAAGTTGCTTACCCATCATTGTCTGTGGGGAAGGCAACGGGAAACCACCTCACTCATCTCATCCCCAGGGGCGTAAAGCCGACGAACCTGCCTTTGGGCAGAGAACCATCATCAGCATCATCATCATCATCATCAACATCATCATCATCATCATCATCATCATCATCATCATCATCATGAAACATTATTGCGGACTAAACTTGAACCGAATGCTTCTAATTGCGATGAAACCAGACGAGGCCAGCTTTGTTTTGAGTGACATTATAATTGCTTTCAAAGGTGAGATCCTAAAACACAGCTGGGGATGAATTTCATTTACAGCGATGCAGGTCTTCTGGTAATATTATTATAGATCTTTAGTGCTTTAATGAGCATATCAGCGGTTGGTCCACTAGACCCTAATTGCCTAGGTGGAATAGGTCAAAAGGTCAACGCATAGGCCTGAAACCTCAATAGCATGTGTAGCCTAGTAGGCCTATGTAGGCTTATAATAACTGGCTAAGAGTCTCTTCAGTTTGGCTGTGCAATGATGGGGCATTACAGTTTAGCCTTTATCCAACGTAATCGCAGCCAATTCCAAAGAAAACTTTCACTTTATTTTATGCTAATATTCTAACATTAATTATTGTCCGGCAATGCCAGTTTGGGGATGATGCCCCAAGTGCCCCCAACCAGATTACCTGCAAGATCTTTGTTGCTCCACGGGTATCCTAGGTCAACGGCCCTCGGTTCTGCACAGAAGTGAGTGCCTTTGGTTCTCACTGGCATGTGCGCACTACAACTATGTAGAATGGGCTCCAATAGGAGCTACGTCTTCTTCAATGGGCCTTTACTGAAGCATTTTCTATTCAACTCAAAGTGTGCTTTTGCCGTTCTATAGTTGGGAGCGCTTCCGAGTATTAACCTTTACCTATCAAATAAATTTTTATGTCCTTCCCGTTCCAATCACATTTATTTTTACGTAAAACTTACCATTGTATATGCATCTATGTATGTGTGTAGGTATGTGGGAATGAATGTATATATAAACATTCATGCATACATATATGTATGTATGTATAATTATACATACATACATACATACATACATGCATAATTGCATACATATATATATACATACAGTAAGTATGTATGTATGTTTATACATGCAGACATACAGACATGCATACATACATACATATATACATACTGTATGTATGTATGTGTGTAGGTATGTGGGAATGAATGTATATATATGTACATTCATGCATACATACATACGTACCTATCTATACACATACATACATACATACATACATACATACATACATACATACATACATACAGACATGCGTAAGTATGTATTATCATACATACATAATGTATGTATGATAATACATACTTACGCATGTCTGTATGCATGTATGTATGTATGATACATACATATATGCATACATACATACATACATACACACATACATGCAGTAAGTATGTATGTTTATACATGCAGACATACATACATACATACAATGTCATACATACATGTACATGCATACCTGCAAGTATGTATAATCATACTTACGTGCACCCATACATACATGTACATATACCTTTTGGGAACGTCTGCAGCATTATGGAATGCATATCTATGATGATTTGCGCACATGCATTTAGTGTGGTGTCTCGTGCAACCCATTATATAACCCATTATATAGCCCGATCCCATATATGGGATCGGCCTATATAAGTTGCCACTTTCGCGAACACTGCTCAACTAGCCCTACCTGCCCAGTCATTGGTTGTTAGGACCGGTTCTGACCAGTTATAAATAGTTGCTATATGGGGAAATTACCTGCGACGTTATTATTAGTTTGGGTCGATATTTACTCTCAGAGGATAGTTCTGGCGAGTACATTCATGTATGTCCCACTGGGTGGGCCTAATGATAAAACCCCAACTTTTCACATGTCCCACCTCGCGGGACAGTGGATAGGTAAAGGTTAACCTTGAAGATGTGCTATAGAAATTTCTGAAGGAATGAATGACTAATATCAACTTATGCCATAGTAAACAATCCCGGATATTCATACTAATTGTGTTCGAACATTCAGAAAAGCGCCACTCAACTCAGAGGTGCCCCAGGCCAAAATTAGTGCTTTCAGCGAGAGAAAGGCTTAGAGGCTCAAGCCCCCGGATCCTACACTGCGATGACTTAAAGGCATACCACTATACCTGTACTGG